>JAPMAE010004422.1:3632-14174 GCA_036584705.1 Rhyacophila sp. 25_7
ATCTTGTACATCCAAATTTTTAAGAACATTTTGTCTTTTTTTATATTTAAAAAAATGTTACACTATAGTTTTCGTTACTCTAGAATTCATTGATAACGATAACCAGTGATATAATATAACGACCAAAACTAGTGTTAAGAAATTATTGTAATTATTATATGTATCTAAATAGTTTTAGTGGAAAATAAACTATTGTAGATACTATCTGTTTTTGAGAAGTATATGTTATACATGTAAATCTAAAGTTTAAAAAAAATGCAGTTATCGTGATAACTTATAGTTAATAATCCTGTTTATTTGTGGCAAAGAAAGAAGCACTACGACAAAGGTGTTCAAATCATAACAAATAATGTGGAATAAGAGAGTTTTTATGTTCTCCTGAATACTTCAGTTTTAGATTTGCCTTCCTATGTTTCTTATATACGAGTACAAATACATTTCCTGTACATCCTAAACAAGACAAAATGCTTCGTGGATTTGTCTTGAAAGACAGTCTATAGCTAAGCTTACAAACTCGCAGTTTTAATAATAAAAAACATTATTTTATAATATTGTTACAGCAGATATTGAATGAAAATAGTGTAATTTTATTTTTTTAGAAAATAACACTGCATTCTGTAGCATCGTCCGGCGCCCGTTGAGTTAGCGAGCGATTGATTTGCGCAACAGATTGTTTGTGTATCTATGCTCTCTGCCACATGATCGTGACAAATTGCTTCGATTGTAAAATGGAATAAATCTTATTTGGGGGTCCGCGCTTGCCATTTAATTTTGATAGATTTTTCTGACTTCATCGACTCGTTTCGTCTATATTATCAATAATTAGGACTTCGATCAATTCAGACGGCTTGTCACTGTTGCTCACCGACAATATATTACTTTGAAAATGCACGCAGTCTCTTAATCACGCCAGAGCAGAGTTATTCACACTGAGGTCTTTATTTTAAGTTTTCTCCAAAAATCGCGGCCTAATGTGTTTCTAAAGCAGTATATATAGTACACTCAGTGATACGCCAATTGATCAAAATTTGCAAGAATAATTGACATACTCGTATATAAAGGAAAATTTTTATTACATATTTATTAAATTATCGATGACAACTTCAAAACTGGGCGTTTCTAAATATGAAATTTCTAGAACTCGATTTTTCTTCAATGCTTATTATACAAAAATATTAAATAATAATGAAATATATCGACCATGCTTAGGTAAAAGTTTTTAACCCTCAGTTTTTTGAAAAGTGTTTTATTTGAGAATCACAAATGCACACAACTAAATACTCGTTTTGACAAAAGGACAAAAATGCTGAATTATTATCTAAATTCAGCTTTAGATTTTGAAAAATGCACAGTCTACTAAGTTTGTATGGAAAAAAGCATTAAACGCCAATTTTAATGATTTTTCTTTAATAACTTTCTAAATTATAAGACCAATAATATGAAACACGAATTTATTGGTCGTCATGCACTTTAAATTTGTTTTAATGTGACGTTGACTAAATATCATTAAAACACGTTTTATTGTGCCCCCTATAAAGTTTGTTTATTGAGTGTTACCCTCTATTACCCAAACACTGTCGATATATATTATAATTATCATAGTGGAAATTAATTTATATCTGAAAAAATTAAATGTGAATATACTCTTATTTCATGTTGATTAAATTCATTGACTTCTAAGTTACAATGATTTTACTAACATCAAAATTTACTCGAGAGGAAATTAGAATATTCTGAAAATTTTTTTAAAAACATTTTTAATTCTATATGTATGTATAAGTGATACAATACACACATGAACAAAAAATATAGATGATTAAATACTTTGTAGTAAGCCAGAAAGTTATTTTGCAAACTATTTTATAGCGTACATGATATTTTTGCTGGCATATCTGCCCCAAAATAGAACACAGAAGATTTTCATTTTAAATATATAGTTGTACGAGTAATAGTTGTTATATATTAGCTCAATTAGTTCCAACTACGTGATCAAATCCGGACTCACACGCTAATAACTACGAGCAGCTGCAAAAAGCTAGAGTGTGCGACTAGATTTTTGAAAGAAATACAGTATTTATTATGATATTCAATACATATAATACATAGTCTTAAAAATGGGTAATAATAATTGGGTAAAAAATAAATCAACCTTTGAACTTCAACCATTTTTATTCTATAACGTGCCTGTCATTCGGAGTTAGTATTGTTTGTATTTATCTGTTAAAAAAAGCTTATTTCTATCTACATATAATTCATAATATTTCTGCAATCAAAAAAAATCGTATACATATATGCATAGTGTGTACAATTTATCAGCGTTTTTAATACTTTAAGTAAATTCGAAATAAGCGGATATTTCACAATATTTTTACAAAAAACCTGCCAGATCATTCAAATATTAATCATATAATGAAATAATATTTCAACTGAATTCAAGTTATCCCGAAAATTCAACGGAATTACGTTGCTTAAGTTTAGAAGAGTTTTTCTTGTAGTCATCACATATTTTGGTATATAATTTTGACAGCCGTGTTTTGGTAATTCAGTTAGTTTTCCCAATATTCTTGACCGACATCTTGACAAGCCCTGCACTAAGTGAAGTCAATTATTTTTCCATATAATAATAAAGTTTGCGTCTCACCTATTTATCTATTTATAGCGGTTGATGATATCGTATTAATTTGACGTAACCGCAGAGTAAAAACTGACATTAAGAATACAGGCTGTCAGTTAAACGACTGTTTCATTACCATCAATAAACATACAAACCGACATTTTTATTTTTAACCAAGCTTAGATTTTATCTCGAAGAAAATCCCATTGCGGTGCTTTTTTTAAACGTTTAATATTGTTTGTGTGCCATTTTTGTCATTTGTATAAAATATCGATTATTATAATGATTAATATAGCACTTATCTCATAAGATAGCTATCGATCACGGATTGTATCCCATATTTGGTAAAAAATTAACGAATATTTTTTCGTATTTCTATTTATTTATAGCTAACACATGAATCCAACTGGTTAATTTAATAACTAACAACTATTCTTTCTTTTAACCATACCTGGTCCGAAACGAAGCATATGAATCTCCATAACATGAAGATTGTTTTTGATAGTTTTTTACGAGTAATAATTCATACGTTTAAGATTTGTATTCTGGCTACAATACAAATGAATAAACATTTGAAAATTTTTGCAACTAGTACGGGTCTCGAACCCGTGATCATCGGGTCGTGAGTCGAATGCGCTATCTACTTACCTAAAAGCTACTACTATTACTCGTAAAATAAAATGTAGAGGTAATAATATAAATATTTTTTACACTATACATATCCACGTGTGCTGTTTCAGTGAGTATTAATATTATTTTTTATAATTTCTGAAAATTTGAAAAGAGTTTAATTCATTCATAATATGATATATCATTATTAAATATAACTAAAAATAGAATTTACGGTAATAAAAATTTAATACGTTTGTTCTCGTATGTCTAGTGAATAGCGCATCCGCTTAGTAAGAGGGTGTCGCTGGTTCAAGCCCCATAGCTGATTTGATTTTTTAAGAATATTTATTCATTTTTATTGTAGCCAGGACATGAACCCGAAACTGTTGTGTTCATAAGTAACAACTATTACTAGTAAAAATAAAGCTATCAAAACAATCTTTACATTGTGGAGATCCATGTGGTTTGTTTCGGAGCAGATATGGAATTTTAATATATATAGTAAACAAATCGAATCATAAAGAAATCACGTATAAATCAGAACAAATAATATTCATAGAAGATTCTAATAGATGACCTTAATAGATATTCCACAAATTTGCAAAATAAAATTCAACTTATTTATGCTCACTCAACAGAAATATGTAAAAAATCGAAAGAATTTTGTCGAATATAATATATATATACGAGTAAATGATATGTGGTAAATACGACATGCAATATTAGAATGTATACGGGTTTTCCCAATATTTGAATATAATAGGGAATGTTGTCGCCCTAGTAGGCGAGTAGATAGCGCATCCGACGCACAAGCCGAGGGTCTCGAACTCAAATCCCGTACCTAGCAACAATTTCACATATTTGTTCATGTGCATTTGAAACCAGGACATGAACCAAATTGGTTGAGTTGTAAATTGATAGTTTCTACTCGTAAAGAATCTATCAAAATAATCTTCATATTTTGAACATCCGTATGGTTCGTTTCGACGCGGATATAGTTAAATGAAAAAAAATATAATTTTAAATACAGTGTACCCTATTTGAGTCATATAACTAAATGTATCGGGAGTTACTCGAGTCTCAGTTTCAAAAATTTCGACTCCCTTTAACGTTTTTTCTGTACCTACCACTTTAGGAAAATTATTCTGCTCGAATTAAAAACATATCTGTCAAAATAATCTTCATATTGTGTAGATACATATCCTTCGTTTCGTAGCGGACATGACTAAAATACAGAAGAAAAAAAATGTATCTTCGGAATTCACAACGCGATTTTATTATCCGCTCAAAGTAAATATTTGACTATTGTACCTACATTTATTTGATGCAAAATGACCGCAGATTGCAATATGCGGTCAGTATGCTGTAGTCCTTGTATTTTTTAGAATATATAGAATACTTCAATACTAAATTCAAAGAATTATTGTTATTATGCACCTTCAGTGTCTCTATTCAACCACAATTAGGACAGTATCGTAACTTGTCTTGTATTTTATCTCCTGCAATTTACTATGCGTTTGATTTGCAGTGACTTGCCGAGCTGCACTTTGTCAACAGTAATTGCGAAATATTCAAAGCAACGGCCCGTTCGGATAGTGTATTAAAGTATCATAACAATTTTATGATATTGGGTTGAAAAATATCGATAAATCACTTTATGCCAGCTGTTTCGAATTGCTTTAATGACGATGCAAATTGGCGGGCTTGCGTGCCTGTCAAATGTGCGTTCTTAATTTAAATTTCTACTTAATATTAAATGTTGCCATTGTACAAAAATAATTACACATATTTATGTTTAAAAAAATTGTTTCCCAATATGAACCTATGATATCTAAAAAAATGTGCTTTAGTTTTCACCTGAAGTGGTTCACTTGTAAATTTGCATATAGCAAGAAACGGTTGTAACAACTACGCGATTTTTTCTCGTTTATAGTTGAAACCAAAATATAGATACTAATAATAATAATGCCTGGGAGAGAAACTACAATATGTCAAAATTTTCACTACGGCTTTTCAAATTAGGTAGTTTTGGGGTTGCTTGCCCTGGATAATTTATAACATAGTGTAATTAATATTCATGTTATATTTTTTTAGTAGAGTTATAACATAATTGAGCAAATCACTGGAAAGAGCGTGGCAAGATATACTACACTATGTTGATATCTAACTTTACCAAAAATTGATAGCCAGTTACGAAATTTGAACGTGAGACCCTCGGTTCGTAAGTTGGATGCGCTATCCACTCGCCTAGGAGTAAAAAAATATTCACATAAGTGTCACATAAGTGCCTCATTTTACGAGCGTTTCTCAAAGGTTATATAACTTTTCACATTAAAATAGAAATGAAACTTACGAGAATTCACATAAAAAATTGTTACGTAACAATAAAAAATAACCAATACTTCCGGTTGTAACACCATGTAGACATTGATAATCACCTCTCCCACCCCTTCAGGAGCGTTACGTGGTTTATGGACGACGCATACGACTGGCGTAACTGCGAATGGAATCAGGGGGCAAGTGTAAATAATATATTGATGTTTGGCGTATCAAAAATCATTTATGTTTAGATAACCTGCTAATAAGCCGCATTTTTCTTTATCTGCGAAAAAATTGTAATGATAGTCTATTGAAAATAGAAAATAAACGCGTCTTAATTCTCTCTCTCTCTCTCAAAACTTCGTTCTTGTTGCTAAAATGTTGTATTTTAGACAGTCTATTCAATCACAGTAAATCGTTTATTATAAAACCATTTTTTATTAAATATCTTACGGTTTAATATATTTATCCCTTGGTAGCCAAATCGGTGAAAAAATCTGTAACGACAAACTGGCTATAAATAACAAACACAAGAAAATATCCTTTTTTCATAATTTCATGAAACATGCAACCGCTAATCAACGGCTTACTTTAGAAATACGGTTGGCCTAAATCACTTGTATTGTTCATTATTGCGTGGTTTAAAGCAACTTTTTACGATATTTTTATATTAGATATAGAAAGTAATAAAAATCTGGGTATAATTATAATTAAAATTGGACATAATTATAATCGTCTTTGGTTACCCAGTAGTCATAATCGTCACTGTAGATATCAGAGGATCCAACCCACAAATGACAAAAATGAGTTAAGTACACAAAAGTATATGAAAACTATCAAAGGTGCCGTGGTCAATAGAATTGAGCCACAAAACGTCTT
This sequence comes from Rhyacophila sp. 25_7, assembly GCA_036584705.1. Lineage (NCBI taxonomy): Eukaryota > Metazoa > Arthropoda > Insecta > Trichoptera > Rhyacophilidae > Rhyacophila > Rhyacophila sp. 25_7. Next base: position 10,057 of record JAPMAE010004422.1, read on the forward strand.
ATTTGTAAGTGTTTTGTAAATTGCCAATATATCAAGCACACATATATTAATTGTCTATATCTCTCTCTCTTTCTATCTCTCTCTCCAGTCATCCACACTCAACATATTTGCATATTTAGTAACGTTATTGGCCCATCTCATTCTGGGACGACCGACGGGTCGAGTGCCTACTGGAGTTCCTTCAAACACTTTCTGGGGAATTCTAGATGCAATGACTTTACAATCTGAGTCTTTTTACCGTCAAGACATTCACAGTGTTGGGGTTAAATTGTTCGCGGAGCTCAGCATTAGTGCGGATGCAAAATTATAGGTTTTCTTAAACCTTGGTTCAAGTATTCTTTGGAGTATTTTATTTTCGAATATTCAGGCTTCATAAAAGAAAATTTGAATCAAAAAGTGCATGTTACGAAATTGTATCCGTATGTTTTTCAGGTACTCATAGTTTTTAGAACACCACAAGTCGTATTGAAATACTTGTAAGTAATATCAGTAGGCTCTTATGAAAATGAAAGAAAACCCTGCCAATTAAATAGTGAGGCACATTTTGAAACACTAATCTATTATTTATTTCTGCAAACGTAACACGTATATCATATATAATCAATCATACTTTAATATTTTTATATATTGAAGTTTTTTATTACATACTTATATTAATAATAAATTAGAATAATGATTTCCCTTATATAATGATTCATTATTTGGCACCCCTACTCTGCGGTATATTTTATGTGTCCTGAAATAGGAGCTTTGTCGAATTAATATAATCACACATAAAAATCAAGAAATGAGCTTTTTATCAATCTAAAATAGCTGAAGTGGAATAAAATTTATCACGAAGCTTTATCGCCCGCGAGCTTTAAGGTCCAGCGAAAGCACGCGACGAATTAAGTTAGCTTTTTATAGCCTGGTGCTTTTCACACAACGCTGCTAGTAGCTAAGCTCTGCATGTCATTTTATGTACTTCAACGTTTGAATAGATTAATTTTGTCTTAAATAAGTGAATTTTAACGAGATTTTTCATATCCCGTTCAAAATTAAACATTGTTCAATGTACATATAAGTCGTATTCAAATTAGTGTTAATATTGATAACTGTTCAATGAAGTTTGATTGCGGACTCTTTACTAATACTGGAATATGATAATTTAGGCCAAAATTGTTCGTACTGTATACATTATTAGCGGTCGATTATAATTCACGTAACGTTTTTCTTACGTTTTTTTTACCTTCTCCCCCTCCATGTAAACACCACGTAGACATTCAATTTGACCCTTCCCTCTCTCTTCTCAGATGTTATGTAACTTTCCACATTAAATAGGAATGCAATTTACAATCAACTCCAATCCACTTTTTGATAAGGAAACGTGTTACGTAACAATATAAATTAACCCACCCTCCCCCTTGTAATGGCATGTAGAAACTGTTGGTCACCCATCCCCCGCTCAAGAGTGTTATGTGACTTATGGACGATTCCTAACTGGTTGTAAATAAATTTTAAGATTACAGTGTAATAAAATTAATATAAGATACACGTGTGTACCAATTTTAAGGTACTACAGTGACTCTGTTTTTATGTTTTTGAAGGGACTGATAAAAAAACTTAATTAAAGAGAAAACGCAGATCGGCGTTAAAAAAATCACGTGAATCTGTTACATAACACGTAAATATTTTTGGGTTGTTTTTAGCTCTTTCTAATATTATAAATCGGTTATAAAGTTTCGTTTTGTATATATTCAATACTAGTAAAATTGGTTATAAAGGATATTGAATTTATGCTTCATAGCAGCAGCATCTAATATTGTTAGATTTGAATGGATTGAGTTTATCTCTTCTTCACTAGATAGTTCTTCGTCAGACAAGTTTTCGTGGATGTGACTGTTAACCATATCATCGATATCCACAACTTCGCTTGTCATCACATTAAAATTAAGGTCCACATAACTTTGCAAAGGTTCTGTAGAAATTGGTTTCCAGTCATCAATGGCATTATGCTCCGTGATATCTTCTACTAGTATTTCCCCATCGTTAGTATATTCTATTTCATCTTCTGGTTCATTGTCGATTCTAGCATTCTCTCAATATTCATTTCAAATATTATAAATCGTTGAATATTTATTTTAATGTTTTACAATGTTTAGATAACTTTGGGAAGAAAAATCATTGCGAATCAACGGAGGGACCGAAATGCATTGTTTTTTTTACCAATTACCGCAATTTTCAGAAGGGACCAAGAATTTATTAATAACGAATTAACTGGATATGATATAAAGAATCTACTGTAGTATATAAATAAAGCCTAATTAACCTTCTTAACTTGTCCAGGAGTGAGTTTTATAATTACGGTTGCAAAATTGAGTGAAAGTTTATTTATTAATCTTGTCTTAAATTTTTAATTTTATTACATGTATGCCATACTTATGTTATGAATGTTTATTTAATGCATAAATAATACAAACGAGTATTTTATTGCTTGGTTCTTAACGTACATATGTATTTCTGCAAAGCGAATTTTGAGCGGATGCATATGCGCCTCCATACTCCTGGATAGGTTAAATCTTTATATTACGAAATGATAATTAAATTGTTTAAAAAAATACGAATAATAAAATTACAATTAAAAATCACTAAGTACGTGACCAGATAGCGAATATTGCGACAGTATGACGTTTTCAGAACAATTCTATTGTAAAAACTGTATTGTCAAGAATTCACGTATATATCTTGTTTTTTAGTAAAAATGTATGCCTGCCGCATTTTCGTATTATCATATTAAAGACGAAAATATTTTTTATCCTTGAAAAAAATTGACTTATCTTGTTTGAGCGTTGTAAAGGCATCACAAATATTGCGTTTTAATATTCTTCCGGTATAAGGAAATTTATATTACGCTTGAATAGCTTTTCTTTCTGCGACACACCATATCGTGCCTTACAATTTTTTTTCAATACTTTTCTCAAATTAATTCTTGTATACAATAAAGCGACATTCTAAGAAGACGTTTGTATTTTGAATGTCAGAATTGATATCGCGTACCGTATTAGTCGATTCTTCGTAAAATGTCCGATTTATTAAAAAAAAAAAACAGTTTTTTTATTTTACCTTTTCTAACTAAGTTATGCTGCTATTTGCAAATGTTTAGTAGACCAAAGACCTTATCAAAGATTGTTTTTGTGATATTTTTACTTTTCTGGGCATTTTACGATTTCGACATAGCGTTTTGTGTCTTTGTTATCGGTACGGTGCGAGTCTCTTCTACGAGTATATTTACTGATAGCATCTGTAGTGAAAACCTCTTTATGAAATAAAACTGAAAATTTTATATAAAGTATATTCGCCATAAGTACACGTACTTATATTTCAAAGTAGCATTAGTAATAAAATGGTAAAACTACATAATGAGAAATACACACTGTGAAAGAAAAGGAAGAGTAGATTTTTCACCATGAAAGCCTAAAACTTCTTCAGATTTATTGTCTGACGTTCTTCAATAATATTTTGTCTCAGAGTTTGAGCACTGAAGCCGTCACACTAAGGCCCAGCAGTGATGTTGGTACACAAAGTTGTGCCTTTTTTAGTTTCGGTGAAAGAAAACTTATCAATATCATAATTGTCATTATTAAATTTTTAAGGGATATTTTACATTGTTAAATATATATATTAAGTTCCTTGAATGATTTTTTGTTTACATGCGGCCATCTATTCATGGTTTCAAAACTCAAAACTGTCGAGTATCCAATGCTTTAAAATAATTAAAATGCTACACCTCTATCTTATATATTTTAATTTGCTGACTATTGGTTTAGGACAGTGAAAGGGAACCTTTTTGAGAAGTGAGTCAATTTTTTTTAAATACTAGTCCATGGTTCACTAAATCAGTTACGTCATTTGAAAAGGGGAGGGATGTGGTAAAAAGACTGTCACGAGTCAGTCATACATACGTAAATGATATGATAGAAAATTATTTAGTCAACGTCCACTTCGAAATTATTTTTTTTATAAATTCGATGTTAGCTATTTATAATTTTTTTTTTTAAATATTTTCGATTATCTGTTTTCTTTGTTATGATATAAAAATAAGTTTATAAAAATCAACACGTGGGTCATTTAAAAAGCCT
>JAPMAE010004427.1:1061-14173 GCA_036584705.1 Rhyacophila sp. 25_7
CATCATATCCAAGTCATTTTGACAGAGTTCAGAAAAAAAGTGCAATTATTGATAATATATATAAAAACTTTTTACGAACTTATGTAAAAACAGTGTTTAAAACAAAAATGTTAAACATCACTATTTTTTACGAGAAAAGATGATATTTTTTTTATCATAAGACGTTTTTAATGGATGCTTTTAGTTGTTTTGTAAATTAATCGACGTTTTTAGTTAAAACGTATTGCGTGACCGCTTTATCCATTGGTGCATGTCGATTGTCACTGGTTTGCGCAGTAAGTGTTACAATTAAAAAACCGCGATATATTTTTTATGAATGCAACACCGTGCAACACTGCGGTAATCTCCCAAGATCAACGTAACGGGTGGGTATTACACAATGACGTTCGTTTAGAAATATAATATATAATTCAGAGCTTTATCAATGACCGAATGAAGTATGATTATTGTCACTTTAGTTGTGAAATCTAATTCTTCATATTCAAAACTTGTTTGTTATGTATGAGTTTGTATTGTGTATGGCTTGTAGAGCTGTTTCGGCTTACAAATAATTGCGGTGATATTTCAAATTTATTTCCAGATACTTCCGCTTTCCAATTAAGATATACATTGACCGGTGAAATGTCAGAAATGAGTTAATTCGCACAACTTAAAATAAGTTAATGTAGTTTGCTAGACAAATTTGAATATTTTGGATGAATTTAAACATGAAAACGAAGATAAATAACAATAATATGATCAAAAACAAAGTCTTAACAAAGAAACATTCAATATATTAAAAAAATATATATTATATTTTTGCCTAAAAATTCGCGGCTTACCGAGTTGTGACAATATATCAGTCATAGAAAAGGTTATTAATAGGAAAATATCCAAAAGCATGTACTTGTGAGGGGTTTGGTGATAAATTTACTGATTGTTGTTGATCTCATCGTGTGGAGTACATGATAGTAAAATCACTTTTAATGGCCATAAGTCTATCTGAAGAATAAGAAAATCGTGAAACTATTATAGAATAATAAAAAAAAATATTCACAATATGAAGAATATATAAAAAAATAGTATAAGTAAAAAATAAGAAAAATTAATACAACAGTGGGTAATACAACAATACAATACTGGTAGGAAAAGTACACAAAATTATATTATATATTAAAACACAAATATTCATAGTCTATAAAGTCTAACAAATTCCATTATTAAAAATTAATTCAAAGAACAAAATCCTCAAAAATCAAACTCACTCAGGTGGAAGATATCGATAACCGAGGCAATTATATTGAACATAGTCATTGCCCTCCGCGTTGGCGCCACTATCCGCAGGTTAGTTCTACACTTTGGAATGAAAAAAATAATGCTGCCTCAGATAAGCCAAAAAGCAGTCAGTCTAAATGTTACGGATTCAAATCTCGTATCTGGTAAAAATTACCTTGTTTTGCAAATGAAATTAAAACCAGAATTTCTACAAATCAAAATTATTATTATTTAGTGTGCTTTTGTTATGAAAAAATATTTTTTATTTAAATAAGTTTTTATTTATTCACAACACAGGAAAATACAGTTCTCTCATTTTTTTATGTAAAGGTAGTAGAGATTGACCAACATAGTATATATATTCTATATTTTATGTAAAGGTTTCGTATTGTAAATATTTAGCCTGTTTTGCTATATGCAAAAAATGTATGTATTAAATAAAATTATGTTTATTATATTTTTTTATCTTCTTCCTGAATTTGCAGATGTAACATAAAGAAATTATAAAAAAACGAAGTTTGAAGAAAAATCTCGACATGGTCGTATTTAAAAGTGAAATATTGCGGATATATTAAATATTCTAAATGCTTATGGTGTGATATGGGTCTTTTAAAAACACAACCGTGACATTGAGTTGTGTTTATGTTGAATGTCGTTATGTTTTATGAACGAATTGCGTAAAATATATTGGCTTTTTTTTAAATATAGAATTAATGAATTTTCTTAAATAAAACAAAAGAATGATTGTTAATGTCAGATATAGAATTTTAAACTGTTTTAAATTTTATGTGGGATATATGCCGCTAACAGAAACAATACGTAACATAAATAATTTTATTGAATGCCAATCCTGTGGTGGAACCCATTATAACATATTTAAATACTAAATCGAGTAGTAACTAAGTATTGAAGCATTGAAATAATATTGTGAAATTTTAATAATCTTGACGTATCCCATGGTATGTAAAAACTCCCTGCGAATACGGTGTTTTAGGGACCCACGTCCATGACGTAGACCCTAAATTTTCGTCTTGCTAACATGGACCTCCAGTAAGTCTAAATCGACCACTGAAGGTCCACATAAATCACTCAAACTAAAGACAAAAGGGAACGCCTAAATGCAGTACCCCAGAAAAGCAAACCAAAAGCATCGATACACAACAAGAAATGAATGGGATAGGGGTCAAAGACCCAGTACCCAATCCCAATGTATATCAAAAGCAAAAAAAGGGAATCTGTGGGTATACAGCAAGGTTCTAGCTACATAGAAGAGTAGAATGAGTTATTAGAGGCCTTCAGTAAGAACAAAATTTGTCCAAACTATGGCGATAACCAAAATACTTGTAAAATATATTGTTAAATTTGTTTTGTAGTCGAAAATATATCAATATATACATTTACGAAGACTCCAAGAATATAGCATTTTATGTCATTTTCAGAATACTGATTCTTAAGGTTTCAACATTTTCATAAATATCACAATAAACTTACAACAAAAGATTTTTTAAATTTTCATTTCCTGTAATATATTCTATATTTTTACCACCGTCGGTAAGTTAGTGGACAGAATGGCCACATGGAAATGTGTAAGTTGGAAGTTCGTGTCCCAAAGATGGATGAAAAATGTTTTAAATTGTTTATTAATTTGCATTTATGGTCAGTATATGAACCTAAATGGTTAAAAAAATATTAATCGCATAAAAAACTATAAAGTAGGAGTTCTCCATGAGTTGGCTTTAACAATTCATTTTATACAAATGTGGATTGAGACCAATATTTTCTTACCGTCTTCAAACATTTTTTTAAAATGGTCACGTTTTCCACTCTGATTATGAAGAATAAATAATTCACTGACGTTTTGATTTAAAATGCTTCTATTAAATGTTATAAATTTCTCTCATAAAAAAATATTTTTTCATGTTTTATTCATGGTAATTAGACATAAGTGCCATATAAAATTCATGCTAATTAAAGGAGATTACATTATAATATTATAATTTATAAGATATGTTAAAAAAAATTCGTGTTCTCTCGTGGGTCATATTTTGATGACCTCGTTACATATCATGTTTTTATTTGCGAAATTGTTAAATCTATATTTAGGATTTTGCCGTAAGTTGTATGTAAATAGGTTATTCAATATTTTTATTATTGTTCATACTTAGCTGCGAAAACGAATTAAAATTATTGTTAATCATGGGATATTTTCAATTTTAATTATCAGTCCTATAACTGAACCTTTCACCAATGGTGCATGTAGAGTTTTTGGACCCTCGCGCAAAAAAAAGCAAAATCCTTACACGGTTCTTTAAAATATGAGATAAAATAATTTAACTATATATTACTATTCATTAATATAAGAGTATAAACGTAAAAAAATTGTCAAGAAAGATATTATGATTTCAACCTACCGATTTTAGAATTAGTTTTTTTCTCAATTTCTAGAGAAATCGAGGGAATCTGGATACCGATCAGCATGTGAATTTTTCTATTACTGATGATATTTTTAAGAAGTAGAGTGGTCATTTTGGGATACATTTTGAGTGTAAAGATATTTAGGACTTCAAATACAACTGGGTATACATACTTCGCATAATTTTGGGATGAAATAGTTCCGTTAAAAAAAAACATACCATTGCACAATATAACATTTGTAAGTCTTTATGTATAATTATCTTTTGTACGACAAACATATATACAATTTTACTTACAAAGTCAAGTTGGTGTCTGATCCAAAAAAATAATTTTATTTATTTTATATAGAATTTGTACGATAAAAAATTGACAATATGTTATACAAAAATAAAAACCTAATATTTTTTTTTCTAAATGCAGCAACATCAGTCAAAAAGATCACGAGTTCTACATAATTTTTTTCAATTCATATAAAATCTCTTTATCCATACTCGCAATAATAAAGAATGCTAAATGTTTGAAAACTGATCGAAATTCAAAAATAATTTATAATGAAACAAAAGTTGTCGGAAAAATAATTAAGTATATTTCCGCTAGGGAATCGTAATCTTCCATAATTGAAAATTTGACATTCATTTCAAAACTAACCTAAAAGTCAACTTTTTGTCATTTGATCACACAAGAATCATATGCGAATTAAAATAATCAACATATTTTAAATCGGGCCCAAAAAGATAGCATAGCCCTTTAAATCGTCAGTGAGGTGTGCAGTAGAAAAAATAATTATATTGTTTTAAATTTAATAATACGAGTAGATTGATTTTTTTACGAAAACTTTTATAATTTTAAAAACATAGTAAATTACGATATTTATAATACCGATCTTTTGTTATGTTTATTTCGAAATTGTTCTTTTATAACTAGATAATTTATAATTAATGTATTTTTAATGATATGCATACTCAAATATTATTGATTTCAGCTAGTATTGGAAATTCTTACATAACGTAATATGTTTTTGTAAAGTGTGATTATAAGGAGTCCAGTTTCGTAAACTGATAGCAGATGTTCTCAATATTCAACTTATAATATAATACAATAATTGAAGAAAACTTATATTTATATCGATAAATCTCCTTTTATCGGTATAAGAAAACGGTAATAAAAATGATAATTGTTCTCCGCAAATGATTTATGGTATGTTAGTTGTTTCAAGATGTCAATACAAGTCTAGTTAAAGCTGATAATAGTATATAAAAAATAGTGCAATAATCATTATTCGATATCATCGTGACTAGATTTGAAACTGACCGATGCTCGCTTTGCAATTAATAATATTTTATTTTAAAATGAAGTGTTAGGAGAACGGACCATGCAGTCTCTCGTTACATTCAAAGTGAAGATGAGACGTTGGAATTAGCTTCGCCATGTGCTGAAAGTGTTTCAATCGCATCTCAACCAGGCATGCCTTTTCTTCCTGAAATGTTATTGAATATCAAACACAAGATGTATTCGGAGGAGTACGGGACGCTGACATGACATGTGAGGATACAAGAAGAGTCATCAGTGACAAAAACTCATGGAGGCAACATGCGGTGTCCATATGCTCTAATTATGGAGCGCGAAATGGTTGAAAAATAAGAAGAAAAATTACTGGTCAACCAAAGATGCAGATATTTTTGATCAAGTAAATCATATTTTTTAATTCGCCGATTAAGTGCCAGAAACGAGGTAGGTCGCACAACTTACAGCATAGTTTGTTAGACAAATGTGAAAATTTTGGATTATTTTAAATATAAAAACGCAGAGATATAACTATAATATTATTTTTTATTCAACTCCATACACGATACGAGGTGGAACATATGGGATCTTCACTGTGTGAAGATTTTTTAAATTTTTTTTTTTAAGAGTAACAGTTTTTAATTATTAGTTCAACCATTTCGGGATCATGTCCTGGTTAGAATTCAAATGAATAAACATACAACAAGCCTTGAACCTTGTTCAACTTGTTCTTGAACCCGTGATTCTCTCAAGCTAGGCGTACGCGCTACCGACTATCCTAACAAGGGCGACAGTATAAGATATATATGATCAGTAAAAAGAAAGTCATGACAAAGAAACATTCAATATATATTTAAAAGCAATATTATAAGGTTCTAATTTGGCTTAAAATTTTAAAGCCTGATGGGGTGTGTTATGACATTATGTCTGGCACAGAAAAGGTTAAAATATTTGAAAAAATGTTGAAGAAAGTATATATATATTGAGTTAAATGTCGGGAAAAATAGGTAAAATTATTTATGGTGTCCACATGCTTTGGCTAAAAAGCGTCATATGGTTTAAGAATAAAAATAAAGAGATACTCGTTCATTTGTCAGGTATAAGGGTATGTATAATAGAAAACGGTTGCTGGAATCAGTGTTATTAAAGATTCTTACTAAACAGTGCATATGCTTACCAAAATATATAGTTATAGGAATATTAAAATACTTAGTAATCTAAAACTCTTATCTTTTGGTGGAATCATTAGCCAAATTCCGGCTTTAATCACGTCCGATAAAATATGTTTACATTAGTAATGTGTTACAACGATATGATTCTTAACACAAATGAGTTATCTTGTCATTTGTAACATTAACTCTAAATGTTATACTATTGCTATGAGTAGTAATAGAGTTTTTTTTATGTTTATGAAAAAGCTGTACTTCTTAGACAGCTTGTTATAAAACTATATAAAATAACTTATAGTTCTATAAATGCAATTATATATGGTAGACACGTAAAATATTGATTAAAAATAGATCACTAGTATACTGGCAGAAAGCGTTAAGTCAAAAAAGACTTTTTTGAGACAATTAATTTTTAAAATTTGAGTTTCTTAGATACATTTAAAGATTATATGTTAGAACAACTGGACCTGAAAGTATTGTTGACATTTTTTTCCAGAATTATAATATACCTAGAGACACATAATCTGTAAATCATAGCCAAATAATCCTTAATCGGTTTAACCTTTTCTATTCCAGAAATAATATCATAATCCGGAAATCTGAGAGTTTTTAAGCAAAAATAGAATGTTAATTTGTATTTTGAATGTATATTGAATGTTTCTTTGTGATGACTTTATTTTTAATGATCCTATTATAGTCAAATCTTTGCGTTTTCATATTTAAAATCATCCAAAATATTCAAATTTGTCTATCAAACTAAGTTTTAAGTTGTGCGAGCTAACTCGCTTCTGGCACTTAATCGGTTAGTGTGTTTTGCCAGTAATAAAATACTGAATATTGACTTCATAGGTAGTGACATTTTAATATTACAGAAAAAGTAAAAAGAATATGTCTAAACCCGTTTTACTAGACGATAGAGCATGAGAAAATCTAACAAACTGCATTATTAGGCCAAAACGGTCATGTTTCGACTTAACGCCTTCTGCCAGTATAACGACGATATTTTCTTCAAATAGTCGTTGTGATATATATTAACGTGTCCAAGAGTATATGCGCATATGCGTCTGCTCAAAATTCGCTTTGAAGAAGTATAAACGTATATGCACGCCAAACACCAAGCAATAAAATACTCGTATATATTATTAATGCATCAGATAATGATTATACAACAATAGTATTGCGTGTATTTAATAAAATTAAAAATTTAAAGCTAGACCAATCAGAAAACGTTCACCCAGTTATGCAACCGTAATAAACAACTCACTCCTGGAAAGGTTAATGGAACTATAGTATTTTGCAAAGTGACTTTTGCATTAATTTAAAATAAAACAAAATATTCCTATCTAAGTGTAAACAATGTAGGATATATTTAAATATAAAATGGAGATATCGTTTAAAACCCCTGTCTGAAACACGAACATTGTAATTATACACCAAAACGGTTTCATGTATACTCTGGTAAATCACGTGGTGTTAAATAAAGGCTAGTAAAATACATGTAAAATACAAAACAATTCATATTACGATCGATTCTTAATTACTTTTCCGAAATAAAAGAAGGTTGAATTGACAAGTAGGACTAATTACTGCTTTTGAATACAATCCTTTGTATCATTTAATCAATTCATATCTGAGAACAATTTACATTCAAATTGTCTTCGTAAGTTAGTATGTATATTATTAAAAAAAACGCTAAACAAGAGGTATAATGAATTATTTAAAATTAACGAGACGAATCTGCAGTAATGGAGAATTTCTCGGTCATTTTTACATTATACTCGTTCATATATCTCTTTTCTTTCATACATTGTTTTATGTTAATTTATGTATCACAATTTAGAAATAACATCTTAAAATATGTAGAGAAAAAAAACACTTGGCAATACTTAACGGCCAACATTGATAAATATCGATCGTATTTAAGCAAAAGGGCTTAACTGATTTAGAGAATGTCAAAATTACAGTAAAGACTGGGCAAAGAAACTGAATCCTAGAAAACAATTACACACTGCAATTCATCATTTTACTATTTAATAAAAATAGAGAAAAAAATATATTTTTATAGCTTAAGTAACATTATAAAGATTTTTTTTAAACAAATATTTAGGTATGGCATTTTTTGTAGAACGCGTGCAAAATTAACGAAAAGATATCGTTTTAACGATGTAAACATTTCGGTATATCCTAACATAGGAAACATGTTCTCCGTGTGTTGATATCGTTTATATTATTGTACAAAGAGATTTTTTTTAATAAAAGACTTCCTTTACTCCATATAACGAAATTTTAGGGTAACAAAGTATTAGAACTAGCAGACGAACTTCGCTATACTAATTCGATGATACAACACTGATGATTTGAATAATATAATAGTTATTTTAAATTTACACATTACGGAAGTACTCGTAACACCCAGTAGCGAATAAATATTTTCGATATCTATGTTACTTTGTCTTTTAAAGTAACTACTCGTATATTTATTTTTTTGTTATGATATATTCAATAAAACTAATTATTGCGTCAATAATTAAATTACATGGCATTAGCTTCATAAATATTTACACAGCAATGTTATATAGAGGAGCCCATTCTAATTATGCTACACATGTTGCCAAATATGAAAACCTTGAACATATAACGACATATTTTGCTGTATGCATTATCGAGGTGATTACTTTGGTCAACTGTCGGGGCAGCAGCCATAATTAGACCGATTGCTACAGCGATAAAGGAAATTATATATACTCACTTCAAAGTAAGTTGTTCACCTTAGAGCGAAATTCCATTATGCACAATTTACTCGAACAAAACAGTCTTTATCAAAATACAAACATCACGCATATTTATTTTGAATTTCGAACAAATTACTTTTTACGCGATATTAAAAACAAAAGTGTCCCATCGTCTTTTTTGAAAATAGATAATTAATTATTTTGATTCGATAATATCAGCGGGAAGCACGAGCAATGAACGTGTTGTATTAAGTATATTTAAAAAAAACAGCGCGAGGTAACGAAACATGTAAATAACAGAGAATTATCGACAAGTTGTAGGCCACATGACTCACTTCTGACTGAGTGATGTGTTGTGAGGAGGTAAATAATATCGCCGGTTGGAAAATTGAAAGAAATTATAATGCAACTAATTGGACATCGCGCGACACCTGTGAATCGTAGTTCGCTGGAAGAGTTTCGTAACTTGTAAAATGTGGCAGGAAAATCCCAGCGCACTAAAACGCGAATTGTTATTGTATGTCACGTGCATTTTACAATATTGCAAAGCGAATGGAATAATAGATTTTTTTTTATAATGAATGCTTTATTAATTTTGTTATATTCTATTTTAATAAAAAATACTAAAGATTATTTATTAAAAAAAAAATCATGGTTACGCATACATGTATGATGATAAAAACATAGTTGCTTATTAAAAAAAAAAGAATAGAGAATTTTAGCGTTATACGAGTAGCATTGCAAATATTTCAGTATAGAGAAGCCTGCGGATAATAATCGAAAATGTCAAAAGAGTCAAAAAAAAAATTTATTCTACCTTATATATTATAATTGCTGCACTATTCTTTATCGTATACTTTCTTAATTATAACTAATAAACATAATGACTAGCTGTATTTTGTCAAAACCATAAAATTTTGGACGTATTGGATCAGATTTTTACAATGGTATTAAAAGAATTATTTCAAACTATATTTTTCTGTATAAAAAAAATCGCAGAGAAAAATAATTTTTCGGGTATCTAAAGAGCGATAAATCGTGTTTTCTATTAACACTAGAAAAAATAATAATGGGTTTTCGCATGTAAAATATTAACGTGTTTAGGCAAAAGGGATTAACTCTCACAGAATAATTTATACAGGAGGTACAAAAACGTTTTTTTATTGATTTTTATTCAGTCACATTAGAAGAAACTTGAAGAGCATGATGACAAATAAATTAGTGTTTTATTTTCCTGGTCTAATAATTAAAAAAGTGATCAAACGAAAATCATTAAAATTGAAGGTTAATGCTATTTTCCTTTTCACACAAACTTCAAAATGTAATGCTGAATTTCGATAATAATTCGGCATTATCCTTTTGACAGAACGTGTATATAGTGTACACAACTGTGTACATTGTGATTCTCAAACAAAAGCACTTTAAAAAAAATGATGGTTAAGCCTTTTTGCCTAAACAGGGTCGATATGTATTCTCACAGATAAAAATTGTTGCCTGCAGTAGTTTAAAAGTTTTCTATTGGTACTGTGGAATCAATTCCCCGGTTGGTAAATATTTTTTTTTACATATCCTATATTTTGAACCCATAAGAATGTCTCGTTTTCTTATGTAATGAATTGGTCTAATAATTGACAACTATATATTTAAAAAAAATCGTGTATCCAGTTTCAGAGCGAAAATAGTGACGAAAAATTTAGTAAAACATAAATGAAATACGAGTATATAAATCTATGTGAAAAACGTGAATACGAATGTACCATAAATATAGGAATGTAGATATATAACTAAATGGTATACTCTTTATTAATACGTTATTATATTTTATATAATTTGTATTTTAAAATGGTTATCAGTGAATAAATAATTAGAAGTTGCCTTATTAAAAAAAAATCTCTACCGATATATGAAGCTGTACATTTAATGTACGAGTATGCATTTTAAACGATCGTAGATTTCGCAATAAGTGAATATTGCAATTATCCTGGAACGTGATTGGTTACACCCCGGAAATTTGCTAAAACGGGTGCATCACTGCTTTCCTACCAAAATCAGATTATTCTGAAGTAATTTGAACTAATTTAGTAACTTCAAAGACGGAAATGAATACCTACGAGTATATTTGTGTTACTTGGTATTAAGATTTGACACGTTAGAATCAGTTTCACAGCGAAACTCACGAAAGAAATAAATCATAATTAGAGTATGATAAAAATCTATGCGTCTCCCTTTTCATTGTTTAATCAATATTGTACAATGTAGGTAACTCTACATATGACATAAGTGAAGAAATGTGTCAAAAACTATGTATGCAATAAAAGCATAGTGCACCGTAGAAATAATAAATTACGAAAAAAGTTTCGGAACGTGTTTCACCATACGGTTTAATGAACTATTCTGATTAGTTTTGCAAGAGCCCACCATTATAGGTCAGGTAATTGGCCCTGTGAATAAGAAACGAGATTAAATAAAAAAATTAAGTAAAATTGAATATAATAATAAAATTGTCACACGAGTATTCAGTCAATAGGTTAAAAATACGAGTATATATATCTTTCATATTCATATGGGATCGTTCATAAGCCAGGTAACGCTCTTGAGGGTAAAGGGAGGGGTGACTGCTATCGTCTATACCGCGTTGCAAGATGAAGTTTATTTGAAATCTTGTAAATTTAATTCATATTTAATGTGGAAAGTTACGTAACCTTTGAGAAGAGGGAGGGAGGGGAGGTTGTCAAGCTGAATGTCTGCACAGTGTTCCATGGAGGAGGGATGGACACCTATTCAATTAATTTATACATACCTTAAAATACTTATATGTATCCTTAGTAGAATAATTTATTTGTTCAAGCCTGCCCACTATCAACCTTTCCGGAAGTGAGTTTTTTTGATTGTAGTTGCATAATTGTATGAAAGTTTTTTCATTAATCTAACATTAAATTTTGAATTTTATTAAATGTATCCAATACTATTATTGTATAATGTTTATTTGATGGATACATATAGTATTTTATTGCTTGATGCTTGACGTACATATACGTCTGTACTTCTTCAAAGCTAATTTTGGGCGGATGCATATATACGTCCACAATCATGGACAGGTTAAGTAAATAAACACAATGATTTTTTAAAGAGTATTTGATGAAAAATAGGTTGTTATCATTTCGAAAAAATGATAAAATAATGAAATACTACAATATAGTCTTTTGAACAGACAAAATCATATATAATAATTCAAAAATTTTAAAACTTTTTTTATACTTATATCAAGCACTCTCATACGATAGTAGTGCAGGTTGTTATAATAAAAAAGAAACATTATGCTTTTTTATTTTATAGTATAATTCAGGTAAAAAAATCTGCTTTAAATTGAGCAATATGATACATTTTTTATACTTAACCTATGAGTAATTGTAATAATATACGACACCTTTAAAATATTCAATAGAGGATGATAACAGTTGATACAGCAGACTAGCGTTCCTGAGATCAGATTAAAAAAAATATTGAATTTATTTATTGTTGTCTAAACGTTTAGAAGCCATATACGACTTAGGATATTGCAAACCTTTTCCTCGTCCTCATAAACAATAGTTTATTTAATAACATTCATTTCCATATTATTGTAAAAGTTACATATTTACAATATTTATCACCATGAAAATGATACATACACGATACATACATACAAAATGATACACGATTAAGAATAATGAAGTTATTATTATTTCTTGCCAAATATTTGTAAACATTAAAAAATGTATTATATTTAATAGGTAAAAGGATATAAAAATGTGAAAACTATTTTCTCTGATACTGTTTTATAAAGATTATTAGAAAGGTTTGTAAATGGTTGATAGAGCCGCATACGACTCGCGTTCAGTTAGTTGGATGAGACCGAATAAGACGATTCAAAATATTTTTACATTTTCAAATGGAAGAACACAAAAACTCGTCAACAACCATGTTTTTTTTTTGTAAAATCTTACAGCTATATTATGTAGTTCCAAATTGGGTAAACCACTATAACGCTAATATATTGATTAGTACACACATTTGAGGCTATTATTTAAATACACTGCTGCTTTCCATAAACATAATCTACGGCAAAATGTAAAAAAATATTTTATATACTAATATAAACCTTTTTTTTAACTATATCCGCTCTGAAACGAAGCATATGGATCTCCACAATGTGAATATTATTTTTGACAGTTTTTTTACGAGTAATAAATGTCAATTATTAGCTCAACCGTTTCGG
>JAPMAE010004430.1:3855-14171 GCA_036584705.1 Rhyacophila sp. 25_7
ATCTCGGCTTTTTCATATTTAAAATCATCCAAAAGATTGGACCTTGTCAAGCAAACTACGTTTTAAGTTGTACGAGTTTACTCGCTTCTGGCGCTGAAACAGTAGAAGTTTTATTATGCTAAATAAAAATAATGTGTTTTCATGTACGTATATTTTTCAATCATTTTCTTTAGAATAATACGGACCGAGTTTAGGTAAAAGGGAGTAATCCTTACAGAAAAAATTTTACAGGCGACGCGAAAACGTCTTTTAATGATTTTTAATCAAAGTCACATTAGCACTAACTTGAAGTGCATGATGACCAATAAATTGGTGTTTTATTTACCTGATCTGATAATTAGGAGAGTTATTAAAAAATCATTAAAATTGACGTTTAATGCTTTTTTCATTTCCATGCAAACTTAGTAAAGAATTATTTATTCAAAATCTAAAGCTGAATTTCGATAATAATTCGGCTTTTTTTGCTTAATTCCTTTTGACAAAACATGTATTTAGTTGTGTACATTGTGATTCTCAAATTAAAGCACTTCAAAAAACTGATGGTTACGCCCTTTTACCTAAACAGTATTGTTGTATAACTAAAATAGAATGGATGTTGGTTTATTGTATTTACAGACCTTTGTATTTTAAAAACAGTTTAATGACAAATTAAAAATGTGTCGTTAATGACATTAAAATTGTATTTTGGTATTTATAATTCAACAAATTAATCAAAATTTTTGACAGAAGTTAATTGTTGGATATAGATGAAATCTATGTAAATTTTGAAAGCTCTAAACTAGAAACGATGCATTACGCCTTCGTAAATTAGAAAAATTTAATCCTACAAAACGGTGATTGAAAAAAAAACACCATTGAACCGTTTTGTACGCACATGTCCGATCATTTAGTGACATACAGAACGATAAAAACTCATGTCAATTCTGTGTATTGCGCGTGGGCGTTGTTCCCCCAGTAACGTCGGCTTTCTCAGGTGGCCGGGCTCGAGTCGTTAATTATAAAGCTATATAAAGTGACATATAAAGAATTTTTAACTCTATTAGTTCCTGTTGATATTTAAATATATTTTTAAAGCTTTTCGTTAGTATGAACAAGTACGAGTAGTTAATTGTTCTGTTAAAATCGGTCTACACATTGTGAAGAACACCGATTTCTACTCGTATTTCAATAATATAGCTTTATATCAACCGTGATTAGGCAAAAAGGATTAACTCTCACATAATAAATTTTACACGAGGCACAAAGAAGTGTTTAAACGATTTTTAGTCAAAGTCACACTAATACAAACTTGAAGTGCATGATGACAAATAAATTGGTGTTTTATTTTCTTGATCTGATAATTGAAAAAGTTATTAAAAAAAATCATTGAAATTGAGGTTTAATACTTTTTCCTTTCCATAAAAACTTAGTAAGTTGATCTTTATTTAAAATATAAACCTGAATTTCGACAATACTTTGACATTTATGGCTTACCTTTTGACAGAACGCGTATTTAGTTGTGTACATAATGATTCTCAAATAAAAACACTCTTCAAAATGCTCTGAGCTCCTTTGCCTATACAGGATTGATATGGTTTCTAAATGGTACCCTAATAACAAAGTTAAAAATATATCGTACTGTTTAACCATGCCGTTTCAACATAGAATACATGGATCTTTACTATAGCAACCGGTGTAGTCTATGCGAAAGTTTTCAAGGCAAAAAACTGCAATCTTTGCCAGCTACAATATAAGGACTCAAACTGCTAGGATGTGACGTCCATTGACTTAATTGTACATAATACAAAATCAGAAAAGGATTTAAAACCTGATACTTTATCGGACTTAGTCATTTACACACGGAAGTAAATGTGAATTGAGGGGTGTGGTATAGAAAGTTGGTAACCCACACTTAGGTAATATTACATTTTATTCGATTTTTAACCTATTTATTAACCATTTTACATCTCCTGATTCATTTTTTTTAATCTATAAGTGCCTAAAAAGTGATCTTGGTAACTCATTAACTTCCTTTTCTGTATATTTCTAAATAGGTACAAAACTTTCAACTGCAATTATTACAGAACTGTCTCATTGCGGGTTACCAACTTTTTACACCAAACCCATCAATTCGTCAGATGTTTTGGTGAATGGCTTGAATGGCAGCTAATTTACCACGTAGTCGAACGAAAATAAAAAAATCAAAAACATCGTAGTGTCCTGATAAAGTTTTAACTTTACGGAAAAGTGAAATATTTATCCAAGCCTTAGGAAGATAATCTCTCAAATAAAGTGACGGGAAAGACGTCTTGAAGGTGAATATTGGTGTCTTCGTTACCGGTACAAGATAGTTTTATTAATAAAACAAGAACACTATAGTGATGCATGTATATTAAATTGTGTCAAAATAAAATATTATGATAATGGCGTTTGAAGGTAAATAGAAATTTAAAATGCAATACAATTTAGAATAAAATATTAGTACATCATATAAAAACTGAATAATAAAATTTTGTAGGGAAATATATTGATAATATATAGATTACAACTTCTAATGTCATATCGACCGTGTTTAGGTAAAAGGAAGTAACCCTCACAGAACAAATTTTACAGAAGGTACAATAAACGTGTTTTCATGATTTTTAGTCAGTCACAAAAAATATGTAATATCGACACCATCAACAGTTTTTTGGCATTTACCAAAAATTTGTTGAAGTGGAATAAGTTCATTTTGAGTGTTTTTGCTAGGCCTAGAAAAGCCACGAGTAAGCTTTGTGTCTTGTAGTAATACGATTCATTCTTTTTTACAGTTTAAACAATACTATGTACTTAAACTCTGTGTTGAGCTTTGAGGGTTAATTTGAAATTAATGCACCGAAAGCTTTTTATTGTTGGTGATCGACAAATTAAGCCGAGATTACGATTTGTAGACTGTATTTTATTTTATTTAACTCCTGATATAAATATGAATTTGATTTCATACACGCATACCAACTTAAAAAGTAAAATATCCACACCAATACACATAGTATATACTCGTATATATCAACACTTTAATTATTTAATCCGGAGCATTGGGCAGCAAGAATATAACAGTTTTGGTTTTAAGTTTGTATGTAATTTTACAATTCATCTCATATAATTTGAATGGAAAAATATATGGAAAAATTCGTAAAAGATAATATTTTCACACAAGAAGTTTGGCACCCGAAGTGCTACAGTAAACTTTAGGCCAGTGAGGAATTAATTAATACGTAGGTCGCTGGTTTGATCTCGCACTTATTACATACAACCATAATATTGTCTTAGCTTATAAGTTTAAGAAATCTAAATCATATGAACAGTTTCAATTGAAATTACGGGAAATAGTGACAAGGTAAATTTGGGAATGAAAATTTGCGAGTTGTGTTATCGTATATATGCGAAAGATAATGATAGTTATAATATTTTTGTGTGACTACTGAAGTATTTTCTTATTAATGACGTAATAGTTTAATTTTACATTCTTAAAGCTTCGTTTCGTGAATAAAAGTTATATCTGTTTAGATAAATCCAACTGTTCCACAAAACAAGTTCACGTGCTTAATTGATATATAGTTAAAAATAATAAAAACTTTACAGGAATCGAATATTAAAATATATAACGTGTCTTCAGTACAATGTAACTATGTTTGCGTACCATTATTCAAATAATATGGCGCCAAGTTTATGAATATTTCATGAGAATACCTAAGTAAAATCTTCAACAAGAATCAAGTTTAACTGAATTTACAATTCAGTTGTAATGGAATTATTCAATATAACTGAGTCTAACGGTGGTGAGAAAGGATAATGTCAACATGGCAATGATATCACGTTACGCAGAATTGCGGTATTGAAGCAAGGTACTAGTAACTTAGCGACAGGTAAATATAATAAATAATATTTCATTACGAACAATTTGATACGACAATTTTAAGATTTTTATTTACCTATTAATAGAAGTATAAAATGCTTTTAACCATATCAACCCTGTTTAGGTAAAATGGTGTAACCTTGAGTTTTTTGAATATTCCATTTCATTTTTTATTTTATTTGAGAATCACAATATACATAACTACCTAAATACATGTTTTGTTAAAAGGAATTATGCCAAAAATGCTGAATTACTCGTATTATCAAAATTCAGCTTTAGATTTTGAAAAAAAGAACGATTTAATAAGATTGTATGGAAAGAAAAAAAGCATTAAACGTAAATTTTAATGATTTTTCTTTGATAACTTTCTTAATTATTAGATCAGAAAAATTAAACACCAATTCATTGGTAATCGTGCACATCAAGTTTGGGTTAATGTGACTTTGACTAAAAATAATTAAAACACGTTTTTGTGCCTCCTGTAAAATATGTTCTATGAGGGTTACTCCCCTTTACTTCAAAACACGGTCGATATATCAAATCCGAGATATGAAACGTCTAGTTACAAAAAGCGATATAAACACATTTTCTTGAAATCGAGAAAAAATACGTTCACATTCAACGCATAATTTTACACTATGAGTGAAAATTTTATGTTCCAAAATCCAATATAAACTATAATAATGAAAAAAATAAAAAGTTAAATGTTCATGAATTAGAATATTTGAAATCTGGTTGATTTCGAGCGTATTTAAATATTTATTTTATTTTAAAGTTCATCAGCTAATAAACGTCGTTAATTTGTTCTAATTTACACATAAAATGCGACGAAGATAAAGAATCTTAACATAGAATAAAATTTGACTTTGAAACATAAAAACATTGTTTGCCGAAAATATTGAAATGTGCTTATAGATGCTTCAAATTATCTTTTCAACGAAGTGATATTATTATATTAGAAATCCATTTTAATTGTATAATGATTGGCAACAAATAAATTTAAAAAGAGAGTGCCAAAACCGTTTTTATTATGTTATAAGTAGCAAGCCATGTGTAAAATTTAATTTGCATCTCATTTCGTCGTTCATTTGGATATTATGGTAATTTTAATAGACATTTAACACATACGTTGTTTCAATACTCCAATCAGCTGAACGTAATGCAGCGTTACTTTTATATCAATTAACTTAACGCGTATTTTGACACCGGGCTGACGAATAAAAAAAATGCTCTGGGCAATTAGGTATTATCCATACGAGTGAGATAAAAAGTTATTCAAGATTTGCGTAATGTAATAATGAATATAAATATGCAGAGTTACCATGCGCAACGAATTAATATATTATTGAGATGCGAAAGTTTTCCGCCGAGTGGCGACACCGGCGAACTGTCATGACTGTTGGCGCCAAATTCATTACACGGTGGATTATGATTATGGCGAATTAAAATGAAATTAATAACATATTATTACGTTTCATTTCCATCAGGAATATGAAGGTAAATACCAGAAATAAACTCTTATTGTTATTGAATACTGGAGTGTACGAAGCTAAAAGAAAATAACGTTTTAAATGAACAAACAAAACGACAATGCCCTCTTGTTCAATGTAATACTTCTTTCAAATTGCTCACAAAACATTTGTTAGAATATGAACTTGTTTGTAATCAATGTATTAGTCAAACATGTAATGTATTATCAAATAGTTATATTGTCGTGTTGCCAGCCGTATTATACTCTTATAATGCCATGAACTGATAGGAACAAAATAATAATACCGAGTGACATTGGGCCGCTAAATTAATTAGATTTAATTTGTCTGAAGGGCTTCATAAGATCGGATAAATAATTTAAAACTCTGTTTACACGTACCATTTTAAAATATACCGTCACCCTGACATTATATCACTGTCTTTCAACAAGCTAACATGTAACAGCCAAAGTTTCGTGATTCGCAACATAAACACCAGTACGCCAATCAACAAAACTTTTGCTTATCGTTTTTATTGAGAAGGTTATAATATGTGATCTCGGGAATCATAGAATTTAGTTATCAAAAATAGCTTGTACGCTTGTAATATTGTGTTAATTTAAAAATAATCTGTCTTTAAAGCTTTTTAGCCGACCATATAAATCGTTTAAAAATAATGAACTCAACAAAGAAAAATCTTTATGACTACTACAAAATGAAGTCAAACCCCTAAAGTAGTACATTACTCGCAGTCCCTGATGAGCGCCCTTTTCATTTTCCTGCTACGTATACTTCATACTGAATTTATTAAGATTTACAAAACATATAGATTATAGGTTCTTAAACTATAATCCGCGAACTCCTGGAGGTCCACGAAATTATAAAAATGGTTGGAAACAGTTCAAGAAGATGATGAAACGGCAAGAAGCGCGGGGCACATTTATTATAATGTAGTGCATATGAAATTATTGAGCCAGAAATTAAATCTCAAGAACGACATAAAATGCCTAGGTTTGGAATTGGGTCCGCAAAAAAAAATGTTTAAGAGGGGGTCCACGGACTACATAAGTTTAAAACCCTCTGTTCTAGATAATACAGTTAGCAATAGTTTGCAATTAAATAGTGCTTTATTAAAATGCTGAGAAAATGTTGCTGTTATGGTGGCTAAATAAACAAAAATACGACATAAATAAAATATATCGCGAATTTAACGGTAAACGAGAGTGTCGTTAAACATATTGGTAAGCGAATCAATCATGTTTCGAGTATCGATTTTATTTCAAATTACGACTATATAATTAGAATTAAAATAATAATAAAAAATGTTTGACTATTTCTTCAGAAGTTGGAAGATTGCCGCGAGGCGTCAATGCTACAAGGCTACTTAGACCTCTAGTCGCGATTTTTTCGTACATACAGATTGAATGGAAAATAAATTCTACAAATGTATTATATTTAATACAAGTAAAATGTTATTAAAAATAAATAATATTATATTTACTGATAACATCGAAATACTAACACAGTTTTTTCTATTTATTTCCACAAATATATTTTTAAATATTTTAAAGAAAGCCTTTAGAATTTTTTCAGCTGATTGAACAAAAAATGAAACGTGAAATCTATGTATACATTTTTCTCCGTACTAAAAACAGTTTAACATGCTTTGTGCCAGAAATAATGTCACAACCCGGCAAGTGTGAATTTTTAACCAAAAATAGAACCTTATAGTATTTATTTTAAAAAAAATATATATTGAATGTATCTTTGTCTTAACATAGTTTTAATGACATATTATAGTTATAATATATCTGCGTCTTCACATTTAAAATCATGTAAAATATTCAAATTTGTCTAACTCGTCTTTCTGACACTTAATCGATTAAAAATGCTAATCTATCGTTTTAAATAATCGTACATGGAATCCTATTTACAGTAGACTTTGATTTAGAATAAAAGAAACAATGAAAAATCATCCTAATAAACTATATGTACGAAAACAAATTAAAAGCTATAATGTAAAAAAATAGAAAAAGTATATGATTGTAATAAAATGAATACCCCAAGCATATAATCTATTATATACGAACAAGTAAAAATATCATCACTTATTAAATATGTTTGTGGAAATAGGAATAAACCCTGCGTTATTATTTTAATTTAATGGTATTCCACCAAAGATTGACAGTGGATTATGCATTCCAATTAATTATTTTACGTCAGTAAACTTGTTATAAAAAGCGAAGTGTTTTAATTTTGTTTCTAATACAACTTTAATATTGCTACGAGTACGTTTCAATACTCATGTGAACTATTATACAATGAAACGTTTAATACTGAAATTTCATTTAATGTATACAATATTTTTTACTCTTCGTACATATTGAACAAACAAGCTTACTGTAAAAAATAAAAGAAAAAATTTCAATATACGAGTAATTGCGTATGTTAGATTGATTAGCATTGAAAAAAATGTCGTCTAAACGAAGCTGATCTTGATTTGTGGCATATATTTTATGACAATTAGTATTTATAATACTGTGGTATTGTTTCAATATAATGCCTCTCCACCAACGATTGATAGGAGATAATATGTACGTAGGAAACAGATTATATTTATAATATTAAACGTTTTATCGTAAATGGCTTTATTTTATAGTTTTCATAAAGCAATACAACCTGAAATCTCCCAGGACTAAGATTAGTAAATACTAATTTACTCAATATGTAAGTCTAATAATCGATAATAAATAATTAATTATATACGGTAATGCGTGGCGTCGATGAGAACTTTGCCATTCTGGCTAATATTAATATCAATGTGCCCGATAATTACATGAGAAATCAAGAATATCAGTTTTTTTCATTGCTAAATGTAGAATTAACCTGCTAGTAGTTGTGCCAACACGGAGGGCAATGACTATGGTCAATATAACTGTATTGGCTATCGATATCTTTCACTTGAGTGGGTTTGAGTTTAGGCCATCTGTTCTTTGAATTAATTTTAAATAATGGAATCCGCTAGGCTCGATCGGTAGACTTTCTTGAATATAAATATAGTTTATGTTTTCCACTTTATGTGTATTTTTACCTCAAATGTTAATAATTTGTTGGTTATATTTAATTTTGTATCTATACTATTCTTATATTTTCATATTATGAACGCATTAAACTTTTTTATGTCCATGAGATAGACACATTCCCACCAGAAATCGTAAAGGTAAAAATTTAATTTTACGGAAGGATGTTTTTATCTGATGTTATAAGGTTATTTTGATAAATATATTCTCAATTAAAAATGTGTGTATATTATTTTGTATCTTAAGATATGGGTTGACGAAAACTTGACAGATGTATATTTTGAATGTATTCGATAAAAAAACGGAGATTGTCCAATTGCCGCTTACGATGTTTTGCCGGTAATGGGTCTATGCGTAAAAAAAAGATAGATATATCGAAATAAATAAATAAATAAAAACACCCTAATAGAAAAGTGTGATACAGTTTTATGCGGATATTGTAAACAAAAATATTAGTCAAATACTCGTAGTAAAAATAATTAAGCGTGTTTTGTTTTGTAAATACTATGTTCTATATTCTAATACAGAGCATAAAACTATTAGTAGTAAATATATTATTAAAACTATAATAATATAGAAAATTGTCTACATACATTGAGTTGTTAGTTAGTATTTATCGTACACGGTGTATAGAAAGTGAAACACTTTAGCGGTTATTAGCGATTTTTAATTGAACCTCAGCTTCTCTAATGCCTAGCACATCCAGTTTGCCTTTTCCCAGTCTCAAACCAGTTTTGGTGATAAATGAAGATGTTTCTAAGTCAGTGCTATCTATATATTATATACACGCATTATAATTGAGAAATTTACGAATATGCGACTTAATAATTCGAGCGTCGTGACAGGATTTTTAATATACCGTATAATTAAATTGACCACTCTGTTTACAATTCAATGATTTGCGATATCGATTGTCGTCGATGATCGATCAATTGATTACAGGTTGTTCAAACGGTTAATAGGTTAGTATATTTAAGTTTTATAAATAGTATGATAAAATTACCTATTATCATATATCAGGACAATCTACAACATTTTCTACCCCACAGTGTAAAAGTATCTTAACCGTTTGATTGGTGAGTTAATTTTTTCGCACACAAATCCTAGGAGTGAGTTGCTTTTGCACATCGTATTTACTAGTTCTTGAGTGTATATAATTATCTAGTATGTCTGCTCCCAATTCAATACGAAAAGAACACAATTGGCGTAATGGAACTGATTTATCTGACGTTTATGTATTTCTGTATTAAAGAAATACTCATGTGAAAAAAAAGAACCTAATAAAAATAATTTATGTGACATTTTAAGTGTTTCTGTGAACAATGAAATCTTTTGTTCATTTACAATATTTATAATGATTCTAGGATGAACATAAGGGAATTCTTCAATGCTTCTTCAAATTTTTTATTTACTTATCTTTTTGTATTGTTAACGTATTTTTTTCTATCCTAAAAATATATGATATTATTGTTATGATTTCCACATAACATTGATAAATGTATCTAGTATTTATATGTAAAAAAATAACATTTTTTAGATACGATGTCTGGCCGTACATGTACGGTAATACTAGTCAAAGGGTTAATGTGCTTTTCTACGTTTGATGGTCTCTCGTTAATCGAATTGACCTCGTGAACTACGTTAAAACGTAAACAAGGTTCGCTACTCGGTATCCTGAAAATGGTGTGTTATTCAAACTTAATAATCAATTTGAAATATTATAATTTGTCATATATGAGGGGTGTGGTGTAAAACGTTGGTAACCCACAATGGGACAGTTCTGTAATAATCACAGTTAAAAATTTCCTAGCTATTTAAAAATATACTGAAAAGTATATTGAGAGTTATCACGATTACTTTTTAGGCACATACGGATATTTAAATATATATATA
>JAPMAE010004437.1:1076-14167 GCA_036584705.1 Rhyacophila sp. 25_7
GAACTTGTTCTGAATACGTAATTCATATTAGAAAAAAATCGGTTAATGCAGTAAAGAAATACCTTTTTCAGAAACAAATGTATGTTATATATATTAAAGCAATCTATATCCATTTTAATGTTATTTTTAATAGTACAATAATAGTAATGTAGCGAATAAAATAATATGAACGAGTTAAATAAGTTTGATCCCCACGTCAACTGACTGACGTAGATCAAATGTGCAATTCTGTCTTTTATAATGATTTTCTTATAGTATATTTACTCATACTATTATAATATTAAAACTGTTCTGAAAGTTTTTTTTTTTAATATTTTTTTTTATTAATCAATTATTATCTCAATTAATTTAATCTCTGTTTTGGCTCTCAATATATAATACAACATAAATAAATATAGTAGCTTAATACATTTTATTTACTCTCAATAAACGGTGGAAAGCCATTGTTTCGCAAATTAACGAAAAAAATAACACTTGTTCCCACAAAATATATTTAAATATCGAAATTGCTTTCGTCGATCATGGTGAATTATTTAGTTGGAAATGTTTTTTACTTCAAAAATTTATTTTAACGATTATTATTGTGACGTGAATGTATATAACATCACATTATTTTAAATATTTTTGCAGTCAACATAATCAAAAAACTGTTAATATCGTTTTATAAATCATCTGATTTTAATACTCGTTTTTAACTCAGTGGTAACTGTCTTAACGGGTGAAACCGGTATTGATTTTCTAGACTGTACATATTGTGGTAATATACATAATTTATAAGAAATTTAATTATTTAATTGAGAGATTACTAGGCTAGTCTCATAACTTCGTGCGCGTTGACTGTTAAATCTCGAAAAGTTCGTACCTGCCATTGATTTTGTATACTCGTAGCATGACCATAGCAGATTAGGGCGTATAACTTTATCCATAATAATATGCAAATGGCTCGTTTCGCTATTCATAAAGCCTCACATTATGTAGGTCCTGCCTGGCAGTACGTAATTAACGCTATGGTGACTCATAATTTAAAGTATACAGAGACATTCTCGAAAACAAACAAAAGATACATTCATCAGTTCAAAGGATTTTGCAACAGAGGGTCTGTGAAACTTTTGCAAAGATATGCGAAATTAAACTGTATTTCCCACATACTGTCTTTTATGCTTTGTGTTACTTACTATTGTTGTCTTCTCTAAGTAAGTTATTTGAGAAATATTCTCAGAAGCCAAATTAAACAATGTTTTCTCTGCTTCATTGTAATTAATCATTCTTCTATAATGAACTCAGAGCCAATTAACTATAGCCATCTTAGATATATTAATAATATGGCACAAAGTAATTTTCTTGACATTCATGAAGCAATAATATTTAACTCAAGTATATACCATTCATTTTTTTTTGATAATTTTGTTTAAGAAAGATTCCTTGATTAATAATGTTTTTAATGCCTTCAAAATATTGTTTTATTATTAAATATTAAAAATAATTTACTATATTCATATATATACGTTAGTCAAAAAATTTAAAAAAACTATCGTCATTTCATTTCCCAAATATTAACAAAATATGTATATAAAAAGAATATTTTTATTCAGATATATTATAAACCAATATTTATTTTGATCTGTACGTCAAAAATCTCAACAGTAGTATAAATATTTTACCCATAATTCTCATAATATTTACAGAACCTAACGACGTATATTGTATCGTAAGGAACGTACAGTATTTTGCAAAGATATAACGAATGTTCCAGGGTAGATTTTTCGTAACATTAGTGTGTGCACTAGAGTGTGTAAAAGTTTCTTTCTGTCCTTATATGTGATGCAGAAAGACCTTCAAATAGTGTTGCTACCGATATTGCGTTTTTTAGTTTTCGTAGTACTCTAAATCGGAAGAATTAATATGCCTTTTTAGTAGGTGTACGTTGTATTAGTCCTCATAAGACAAAATCTTAATGTTAAGTGTTTTTTTAAAGTAAAATACGAATTTTGTGAAAATACCAAAGTGTTAGATTATTAGTCATTCACTCTTTTTCATACCAAAATGTAAAGTATTTTTAACGCACTCTTCATCCCACCTTTGTCATTTCCGCCTTCATGCCTTTGTTTTAATAGCTATGCATGTAGTATGCAAATTAAGTGCAAAAACATAATAAACTTTCAACGAGGCATACTCGTACATATTATGAAAATAATGTACGGTTCTGGACTAAATTTTTATAACGGCAATAACTTTTCAAAGCAAATTTTAATGGAAAAATGGATTTAATAAAAAAAATCTCCAAAACATAGTCACTCGTTAATTATAATGCAAGTATTAGACAATATTTTCTATTTAATAAATAAAACTATGTTATTTTTATTTAACTAGCTTTACATAATGATAACTAAAGAATAAATGAATTTGTAGATATTATTTGCAAATTTAACAATTCATATTTTCATTTAGAGTCAGTTATATGTGTGTCAATCATATATCTATAATTATATACTATATTGTAATAATACTATAATGAAAATTGATTGGATAATCTGTATTAAATCCATTTGAAACACTATTTTATTATTTATTGTTCTCAGTTTTCAGACAAAAAATAATTGTGTATAATATTCTCGTAGACATATTGCATTAAATATTTTATGAATATGGGAGTTGCCAGGGAACTTTCAATAGACGTTTGAAATTCTCTGCTGAAGACATTGTTAGGCTTGATTAACAGATGCATATTTAAGTAAGGCGGATGCATACATCAGTTTGTAATAAGGAAGATAAAAGAAAAGCGTATTCAATTAAAAATTAATAAGGTATTAATCATTAAAAAAAACAGAATTTTCATGGATAAATCTAATAAATACTCATTTATCATATACAACTAACGAATTTTCTATTTATCAAATGATTAAATTTAGCGAAAAAAAAAATTCTGACTATAAACTCATTTTTTTATAGTAATATAAACTAAATATTTTACATATTATGTATGTTTTGCAATATCACGTGTGTAAAAATATGTCTTCACTCCATGAAAAATTAAATTGATTACATATTCGTGATTCATAAATGTTTAATAAAGATGTACATAATATATTGTTGGTAGCAAATATTCCGTATAATTGAGCACACTATAATGATATAGATTTATATACTTATTTTCACAAAATATATTTTTTTAATGTAAACGGTTTCATGTATCACGACATTTTCAACCGATAACAAAAGTTTAGAGTTAGTATTGTTTAAAAAAAAATATATTTACCCACAATCATTTTATAATGAGTTATACACTATTTTCCTATACTTCCAAAAATATCATGAAATGCAAAGAAAGTCTTATTTAATTCAAATACTTGCCATTATATACGAAACTTAATTATTGGAAAGATGTTCATATTAATACTTGAAAATGAATTTGAAACTATTTCTATGATATTTTGCTGAAATGCTTATAGGAAAAATATTTCATAATTTTATTATTCATAACGAAAAAAACATTGTTATATGGAAAATTCCTCGTAGAAAAATAGCTCGCTTGAAAGCTTCAACATCTGTTTTGATTACCTTAGAGCGAAACAACATAATTCAAAACTCATTTTCAACTCTCGTTGGCAAAAGCTTCACTCAAAATTTCCACCAAAAAGCAATAAAGCTTTATAACAAGAAAAATAATTTTTACTGCTACATATATGAGTTTACTCTCGTACAAATGCAGTTGAAAATAAACCTCGGTCAGGTGTTTGAACGGGAAGCGATGCAATAAACAACACGAAGGGAACTAAACGTCTTTTCAGACAGATCAAGTTATATAAACCATTGTTATTTATGATGAAATATGGAAATACTATGAAATGTAATCCCTTACCGAATGAAACATTCTTTTATTTAACGCTACTACTTATATTTTAAGTCGTAGCAAACTCGACTACTTATTAAGTATTTTATTTAAAAAAATATTCTCTCAACTTTCAAAGACAAAATTTTATTATCATTTGTTACTTTTGTATTAAGCTCGTAAATTCGTCCAATTACCCGTAAATTATAATTATAGGATTAACGTTTTTTTTAATTGATAAAAAATAGTTAATTTTTTTGCCCATTTTAAAATTAAATTAATAGAACGAAATTATGAAAATAATAAAATATCTATGATATATTATAAGACAACTATTCTCAGTGATCAACAAGAAATACGATTTTTTTATTTTACAATCCTTATATTTATTGTATAAATAAAATTTAAAAAAATTCTAAGTAAAACATTAAAAACTTTTTTTCAAATTACGCATACACAATAGTGAAAAACAGTTTTTTTTCATACATTTTCCAATTAATTTTATCGTCTTTCAATCTTTGGCGGAGAGCCGGCATTTTGAAATGATTTTATATTGTTTTTTTAATTTTCGAGAGCCGTTTCGTTTTTTCAATCAGTTCAGTAATTAGTCAAACTGATGTTAAAATTTCAAAATATGTAGATTTTTGGAAAAGTTCATTTAAACTGTATTATTATTTAAATTTAATATAAGATGTTTTTATGATACGTTTGTATTTTTGTTTTATAAAAATAGATCAGTAAAATTCAATACATTATATTTCAACCCTGAATACAGCAATCCCAGAATTTGCGTCAAGTAACTATATACATGCTCACAAGTACTTTGCATGAGCCACCCGTTGTATTGCGGTGACTATTTGAAATCCGGATGCAACATTTATTCAAAAACTTCACGAAGGAAGCTTTTGAGAAAGTGTCTCTTCTGAAAATTCCGAATCCTTTGGTAACATTTTGAAGAGACGGTTCATATATCATTGTATCTTCATATCATATTTTGACCTGTTTTTTATTTAAAGTGATTCTACACAACATAAATACCGAAAACAGAAGTAAGATCATTTTATAACATGTTAACAATTATTTAAAAAATAATAAATCATTTTTTGTAATGAATATTAAGCTGATAATCTTTAATATTTGACGATAATCATGTAATACACAAATAGTTTTTTTTTTAGAAAATGCAACTAATCTACCTTATAAATTAAAACTATTGAAATGGAATCAAAAGTATCGCAATTTTTCATCATCCTCCACTACATTTTTGATCATTTCAGAAGTACCCGACCTGACGTATAGGTGGCGGTTATTTTTCTGTCGATTCAAGTTTTTCAAGAGAATTTATTATTTTCTAATAAAAATCACTCTGATAAAGTTTTTACGTGGAAACTTACATGTCAGTTCATGTTTATTGTTTTTTTTCTTTTAACCATATCTACTTCGAAAGGAAGCATATGAATTTCCACAGTGTAAAAAATAAAATAAGGAAAAAAAATAAAACGACAGTCTTTTTTAACGAGTAATAATTTCCAATTATTGGCTCAACCGTTTCAGGTTCGAGTCCAGGATACAATACAAATGAATAAACATTTGAAAAAAAATCGCAACCAGCAAATATTTCGTAACCAGCCGTGACCCTGGCTTGCTGTTTATATATACTCGCATATTAATTTCATCAAATTTGAGTTATATGTTTAAATATATAAATATTACCGATAAATTATAAATATATGAGTAAATAAAGTTATATGACCTCCATTCCTTTTGTCACAATGTTATCAATTCCAGACGAATACAATAAAAATATCTCGCAATAACGAAGAGGCAATAACCATAAAAATAAACAATGCTTAATATGAAAGCGATATGATTAAATATTTGTTCAAAGGCAACCAATGCTTAATTTAAACACGATAAGAATAAATATTTTACTAAAGCTTAACCATACATACTCGTATACCGACCAGCTAGCGATTTTCAGATTTCCGGAGTGATTTTAGAGATTTGACTCAACACACATGTGTCAAGCGTTTCGTTGGTTCTTACGTCATCTTTTTTATTCCAATAGATATTCAATTTCATTGAGTTGTTGTGTAATTCTTTGGTAATTAAATAAAGGTTTAAAGTATATCAATTGAGAGCTGGATTTAGTGATCATTTGATAGATCGTATTTTTTTAAAATCTGCAGTCTTCAAACATCACAATACTCGTATATTATAATCTTTTATATTAAATTATCTTTAGTGATTCGTAGTTTTTTGGTCAAAGGTTCTAAAAAAACAACAAAAAACGTAATTTGATAACGTTTTTGTGATTATCATGAATATTTAAATAGAACCATTAATATTTTTTAGTATCGATTTGGAAACCATACCGAAATATGTTACTGTCTACATTTCTTCAAACTAATATATGTATTATTTCCACCTACATATAAATGTGTGCCATTTATTTATTCAAAGCAATAGATTTACTTTAAATCAAATTTTATTAACAAATTCTTATTATTTCAATCTATACAAAAATTATTTATATGAACTTATACAGATATTTTTATCACTTTGCATATTACTTTTTATAAAACAAAAAAAAGTGTTGAACTAAAGTAAACTGTAAAACATTTTATTCCTACAGATGCAACAAATCTAAATTACTCTGCTTTAACCAAAACATTCAGAAACTTTGCACTCAAAAATATTATTATCCATAGCTTCACATAGAATTTTAGCTACATACTATGGATGAATATTTAGCCTCGTCTCTAAATCCTCAAACTTTTTTTAGCACGGTGCATTTCAATAATAATTAAAGCTATGTAAAATACAAAATAACTCTTAGTCTATGACAATTTTGCCACCATATTCTTTATTTTATTATCTTCTTGATATCAATATTGTTTAAATATAAACGAATGATGTATGTATTATTTGAATATGCGTTTATATTTTTTTTTGCTTCATTCATTTATCGTGGTAAATGTACGACTATGATCCAATTATTAAAAATCATTTTACTTACTTCTAAACTGTTCGTTATTGTGTTGTCAAATTTATTTTAAAAAAGTCACATAAAATGCAATAAATGTATACATATGAGCAGGGCTGAATTAAGACATTTAGATGCCCTAAGTACTAACTAATTTTGATGACACAAGAGAAAACATTTTATAAAAAAAACTTTGTTCATTCAGTTTAATAATTTAAATGTTAAATTCGGCAATGAAAAATTTCTGTGGTGCCTCTTTTCCCTCGATGTCAAAGCACGTGCTTACTATGCTTAAGGGTTAATCCAGCACTGCGTATAAGAATAACAGGCATGTAATATGCACGCAGTCAACATACAATATTAATATTATCTTGACAAGAAAGCTACATATTTAAAGATGATTATTTTAACGTTTAAATTAGGGGTCGTCCATTAACCTTGTAATACTTTTAAGGGGAAGAGAGAGGTGACAACCAACGTCTACATGGAAGTACAAGTAGGAGAGTAGATTAATTTTTATTATTAAGTAACAGTTTTTTATTTAAAATCTCGTAAATTTCATTCTTATTTAATATGGAAAGTTACATAACTTTTGATTCAAAGTGAATATCTACATGGTGTTACGTGAGTGGGGTAGGGAAAAACTTTATGTGGTTTATGGACTACCCTTAAACCAGTTCTTAGATCCGGTCAATGCCAAAATTGTATCGGGCCCGCGAAGCATTTTATAAATTACTTTAATTTAAAATATACTCGTATGTATATTAAAAAAAAAACATTTTCAGTTGATTTCGTATTCGTGTCTTGTCAAATTTTCAATATTTTCTTTTAATTGCACAATAAATACACGTTTTGTTAAAAATATTTTTTTTAATATGGCCATTGGTAAAATTTTTATCTGCAATGTGGCCCGCAGTCAAACTTTTATGTGTAATGTGGCTCGACCCCACCCTTTGATTTTCCCACCCCTGCCTTAGACAATAAAGCCCTGATATTAATATGAATTAATTATTTATTAAACTAGATGTACAAAAACAGCAAAGATTAAATGTTTATCATCAAGGTGAATAGAAGAATCATGTTATCCATAGAAATCCTGCACATATAACTATGTAATTATTATTTTTTATCTCGCCAAAGTTTGTGATACACTTAGCCACAATTATTGGCACTCAAATCTCACACGTCACAGTATTTTAGAATTACTGATCTCGAAAAATCTTCTTCGTGCCGGGAATGGATTTTGTGGCTGCTTCGTTAGGGAGTCATTGTTTGTGCACACTTGCGAAATATAAAAATCCTTTATTCACATGCAAATGCGGAAATAAAATACGGGACCGACAATGTTTAATGCAATAAGCGAAAATGTTTTTATTTGCATAGAGGGGTCTCACTTGTGTGTCACAAGTGACCTGTTTGTTTGCAGTGATGTTATAATATTATATTAAATTCGTTTGTCTGAATGTCGTTATTAAGTATGTGTCACATAAAAAAACTTGTTGAATATCTGTAATTTTTTTCAAATGCCTTTATACACCTTAAATCATTAAGTAATATAGTTATTACTTGGAATATAGCTTTAGAAGATTGATTTCAAATATATGAAAATAAACAAAAGTTAGTATTTTATACACTTTGTCATCCATTCGAATGCATTCAGAAAATATAATGACTTCGAGAAGCGGCATAACTTTTCCTGACTGTTCATAGTCAGAGTCAGCTGATATTATGAAACTCCTAAGAATTCTGTTTCCATTTATCATGAATAATTTATAAGTGATAATGCGTTGGTAATTGCAATCTCTCCTTTCGTCTCTCTTTCTCTTTCTCCCCACTTATTTTGAAAGTTTTATACGTGGAAGTCTCGTTTGTTATATTTCTTGCTTGTCTTTGAGCAAAACTCACCGGTGCAGCAACGTTAATGCAGCACCTATTTAATGTTTTATGAATACAATATGTATATGTTTTATACATCAAACAAAGATAATACTACGAAAATTATTCAAACTCGTATGATCTATAAACAATTAACAAAAATATAGACATCATATAAAAAATCGTACTAATTAACCTTTTCTGTGCCAGACATAATGTCAACACGACAGCCTGTGAATTTTTAAGCAAAAATATAATCTTTTATTTCTTGTAAAAATGATTCTCTTTCATGATTTTTTAAATGAACATATTATAGTCATATCTCTCCGTTTTCATATTTAAAATCATCTTAAATGTTCAATTTTAATAGTAAACTACATTTTAGGGTGTGCAAGTTAACTCGCTTCTGACACTTGATTGGTTACTGCTACCTATATTAATTTAATTAACTAGCCGTAAATTGAACTGGCTAAGTTTATTGCAACCAATGGTTAAAACAGTATCATTTATAAGTTAATAATGTATTTATGTAAGGAGTTGTCAGTATCGCGTATTTTATTTTGGCCACCGAAAGTGCTCAAGTTTCCATTCGTGTATAGAAATAGTGGTACCATCATGATTTTCTTCAATAGTTTAAGTACAAATGTAAATAAAATTCGCCTGCATCTAATGCACTATATAGGTACAAGAAAATACTTCAAACAAGCATGAAATCTGTCTAATTGTATTTGAATTTAAGCTTTGAGAATTTAATCTGTTTGTTGACAAACAGCTTAGATTCGGATTATTTATTTTAAAAGCATACTACTTACTGATATAGTAATGAGATGTAGATACAGATTTAAGAAATTAGTGTCGTTTCGTTTTATTCCCATACAATAAACATGCGCTGGCAGAGGCATATTGTGGGAATGCTTTTAAAAAGGGCGCTATATTCAAGTTTTTTTTTAGTATCTTTGAAAATTTACATTGTAACTTTTAACAAGTTCGAAAAGATACATTTGGATATTACATGTTGATGAATTAAAATATTCTTAAATTTATCCTTTGCGTACTTTATATACTTAATATGAATAATTTTTATTGACTACCTCTCAGTAGAAAACTCTAAATTACAGTATATAATACAGTTGTAAATATGTTTTCAAAAAATATCTTTATAAAAACTCATGGCCGGTTTTGTCTGATAATATTATATTCAAGTGATTAAAGCGAGCCCTCTTTATACATGTTCATTTTTTTCATAATATTTGTCAATGATATATTGATTTTTGAATCATCAGTATTATTATATCCTCATTAAATATCTTATAAGTAATCTCGTTTTGTTTATTTCTATATATTCTTTTATTCGTTTTAATGATTGGAATAATGTTTTATTATTAATTATCAAATTTTGCGCTAAAATCCATTCAGATTCGTGGCCAACGCCACAACCTCTCTCTAGGCCTTTATTTATTTAATTGTCTTTATCGAGTCGTTCATACTAAACTTTTTTTCATCTCTAGTTATGTTATCCGCCCATCTCATTCAAATGCAACCGGTGATCCGAGTGTTTGCTGGAGTTTCTCAAAACATTTACTGGAGAGTTTTTGGTTCCTCGCACCTTACAAAAAAAATAATAAATATATTATTTATTACTTTAACATATATTTAAATATTTATCTTTCTCATGTACCTTTTTGTATTAAATAAAATATTAATCTCAAATAATAACATTTCCTTTACTTATGTCATATATATTTTTTAAGATAAAAACATCTTCAGGCTATGAAGATTCCACATGCTCCATCTAGGAGCGTATATGAAATTATATTTATATACATATATACTTCAATAAATATAAATTCAGCGATAGTGGTGGTGAAATGTCTTATTTTATTGTTCGATACGACTATTAAAAATCATAAATGAAGTCTGTTTGTATAAAATTTTCTTTTGTGAGCAGAATAAACTAAAATATATACTTACAGCCATAATTAGTTATTTCGATTTATTTTGGTTTTTAAAGTGAAAGTTTTTCATATATATTTTTAAGTAAAATTTGAACACAATCCTTAATATGGAAAAATATTAAATACAGGACTATTATTGTCGCAAAAATTGGAATATTTTCGATAACTGCAACTATATTAGAAAACAAGTTATCGCTTCGTTACAATAATAAATCCCACAGTAATTCAGAAAATATATTTTTTAAATCGATAATTTCTAAATAAATGTGAAAATAACTTAAATATTTGATCTTATGGATGGATATGCACATTATTTCCTTGGCATAATGTAAGAACTACATTAGAATCGTCAAGTTATATATTTTTTTTGCTTACACTATCGATGTTATTAGTGAGGAAACTTATTTTCACACCATCACATTATTATAAATTTGAATTAATAATCCATAATTTATCATCATTAAAAACAAATTCATTTTAATTGCTTGCGTAATCTAAATTAAAAAATGAATATTATTATAATCGTACGTTGAAATAAAAAAATGGCATTGGGGTAAGAAACAAAATATTATATCAGTTACAGTATAAAATACATAAACAGCGAACACGAACATAAATTGCATTCATTGTTTATGTCAAAATTATTTTATTTACTGCATTATATATATTTTGTAAAGTTTATAATCTTCTATCGAATAAACCATCTCCTGAATAAAAGGGAATATATGTATTTTGCTTTAATATAATATCAATTTTTATAGGTAGTAGAAAGTTCAGTAATTATATTAAATATAAATAAAAAATATATTTATTATTCTATGGTTATCTTATATTCCAGAAAAAAACGAGACATTGAAAAATACGATGAAATCACTTTTGGAATCACCTTCAGATTGCATTAGTCGAATGAACATCTAAGTACAAGTCTGCACAAGCATTTCACTAAAAATCAATCACCCTATACATGATGATCCTCTGTCAAATTGCCCCCAGTGAAACTAACTCATGTGCTTTCTCACTCCCTAACAAATCCATGGAGTCAGAGCTCATAGAATTCCACCCCTTAAGCTTGGTCACTTTCATATTAATTCGAATGTGGCAACAATTTTGCAGCAAAGATTCCAATAGATGAAAACGGTTCTGATACAACGTATTTTTACGCTTGAGTAGCTATCATATATTATGTAAGTGACAAAATGATTTAAAAATGACTGTCATACTCCCATATCTCTATTAGTAATAAATTGAAAATTAATAATACTAGATGTTTATCTTAAACAAAACTGGTCGCTTGTTTGAAAGTGTCGTTGGTATGAAATACGTAGCATAATACTAAAAATAATCGTTTATATTGCTTTACTTTTTCGTGACTAATATATCTGTCAATATAAAAATCTTAACACTATATTATGGAGTTATTTGTCCAACTATCGTAAGGTGACCATAAAGTTTGCAAAATAAATTATGATTTCGCTGCTCATTTTTTATATTTATTTACTTATTTAATATTTCATAATTAATAACATAAACTTTATATTTTTAAAATAAAACTATTTTAAATATAATAAAGACTGACATATTCGATCATCGGTGACAAAATAAAATTCAATAAAATTTAAAAAACGACAAAGGTATGGTTCACGACTTATTATAAATACTAATAATTATCGACATATTTTTAATAAAATACATTACATACTCGTACGAATGGTCAAATATTTTATAATGAATCTTAATTTTATTATCACAATTGTCAAAGATCGCCATATTATACTATTTGTACTATTGCAAGCTACTGTTCAAAACAAAATAAAGCAAATTTAAGTAAAAATAAAAATGTCTCATTGCAATATATTGAGACGTTTGCACAAAAGTTTATAAGCTAGCATTTGGATTTTCCTCGGAGCTTTGCAAGATAAAAGCTCTGTTTATAACAGCCGCACGCGCAATACTGTTCACTTTATCAAATTACGTTCATCTGACGCGTGAACCACAAGGCATGGGGAAGGTTTTATTACCATACATTTCCCTTGAAAATATTTAGCCGAGTGTTAGAAAGTTTTCTGAGTGCTTTTTGAAGCTGCAATTTGCACGGTCCGACTTCTTGCACTCAATTCAAGCCAAGAAAACATTGCGATTGTTAAAAACGATTACCTATAGCGCTTTTCCACATGATTATGGCAATTTATATTAACAGCCATTTATGTTTGTATTTTTTAGAGAATATTGTAAACATGTTTTAACTTAATTAAAAAATATTATATCAATTTGATCAAACTAATATGTTAAATTTACAAAATGCTCCATAAACAATAAATAATGTGTTAAATTTATATTTTTTATTTATTTACATATTTGATTTTTTTTTACTTGCATGTAAGAACAATCATTTTGGCATACAAGTATATATATTACCGATATCCACTAAGAAACGAAGCATATAGAT
>JAPMAE010004440.1:0-14165 GCA_036584705.1 Rhyacophila sp. 25_7
TGATACCATCCCATGCAGCTCTGGTATGGGAGTGGTTAAGATAAATTAGGCATTATAATCAAATATTCTTTCGTGCGGTGGCAGGAAGGCTGCATCGCGGCTGCAAATACTGGCGGGTAAGTGGTGGGAAAAGAAAAAAAAAACTTATTTTGGCCTGAATTAAATTATATGGACACCAACAACTTGTGGTTTCAACAGGACGGTGCTACGTGCCATAAAACTCATGCTACATTGGACATTCTGCACCAACGATTTGAGGGCAAGGTCATCGCACGTGGAGGTGATATGAAGTAGCCACCGAGATCGTGTGATTTGACCCCGTTAGACTTTTTCTTGTAGAGTTTTCTTAAGTCGCAGGTCTATTCAAATAAGCCACAAACCACAGCGGCCTTCAAAGCCAATATAACCCATGTCATCGGTTAAATTCAGCCTGATTTATGCGCCAGAGTCATGCAAAATTGGACATTTTGGATGCGCGCTACCCAAAGAAGCCGCGGTGGAGATTGAACGATATTATTTTCCATACATAACGGCATCGATAGGCCTTTTAGACGATAAAAAATCATACACACTTTGTTTTATTTAAATCTAAAGAAAGAAAGCTCATAATTAAAGACCCTTTATACATTAGGGGTTGTCCATAAACCACTTAACGCTCTTGAGAGGAAAGATGACCACTAGCATCCACATAGCGTTACATGTTTTATTGTTGCGTAACATATATTTGAAATCTTGAAAATTTCATTCCTATTTAATTTAAAAAGTTACATAAGTTACAAGAGGAGGGACGGGAGACAAGCTGAATGTCTATATGGTGTAACATGGAGGAAGAGAGGGCAAAAAAACGTTACGTGGTGTATGGACAACCTCTTAGGTTTGCCATGCATGTTGAAGTAATATATTATACTAAAAACTTAGTCTGTGCAAAGAATCAACTATAAATAATTAGTTTATTTATAATACTTAAAAGTTAATGAAGCTGATTAAATAAAATTTCATATCAATCCATTTGGAGAGCAGTTTATTTTCTTAAATAAATTCATTAATAGAATCAATCAAAACATGATGATTACCATAAGTGAGACAGCTGAAAACCAACATTTTACAGTTTTTTTATAGTGTTTGCTAAATATATATATATATATATTAACTTAATGTGAAAATAAAAAATGCTCTCAAAGTTTTTGTATTTATCAGTACTTCAAGCCGTATTAGCAATATTAACAGAATTTATTTTCCCCGCTATTAATCCTTTGTGAAAAGACATTATATTGAAATAATAATACAGTTTTTCTACATTTTTCTACAGCAAGTACTAGATTATGTCAATATTTCAATTTTGACAATAATTGACATAGTAGAGTTTACCTACGAGATATAGATATGTATTCTTTATTATTGGTCATAAGAGAAAATAGTGTATCGATAGAAAAATTTTGATGATATCTCACACACACTTTGTTTTATTTAAATTTAAAGATAGGAAGCACATAATTAAAGACCTTTTATAATTGAAAGTTTGTCATAAATACTTGTGAAATAATGTTTTGTCAATCTCGTAATTAATATTTATATTAAATTCCATGTACGAAAAAAAAACGATCATCGATTTACATACAATTCAACTTTCATTATTATTATTCTTCACATACATTAAACGATAAAGATCAATAAATAAAATAACGCTATTAATACATAATAAATAATCGTGAATCCATAAAAAAAACACACAAGGCCAGAGAGGTTTAGAGGGTATCGGGCAGAGTCAACCCATATCACACATCAAGTGGCGGTGGTCTCCCGGCCAGGCAGAGATACGGCTGAGCTTATCGCGTGATCCGGCACGACAAAATGTTTTCTATTCGTCATCGGTACGAGCGGTAGAGCCTCTTACTGTAGGCTACACGGGATGGAATGTGCAATTGAGACAAACAGGGATGCCATGTTATATAGGCATTTTTATCAGTGAATATATTATTATGCATTTATCATATTCCAACAAACAACAAAATGTATTTTTTTTTTATATTAAAATTATTCATCAACAATTTTATAGTTATTATATAAAGTGCATTGTTACGCATGACTTTTATAAAGGTATGCAAAAATAAGTTTTAGTTAAATACTTAAAGAAAATTAAAGATTTTGCATTTGAAATAATGCTGAGTTTCACGATAAATTCACTACTTATATTGTAAATGTCTTAAAGGCAAGAAGACTAAAAAAGAATGTCATGTTGTAAAACGAAAAAAATTTGGAGCTCCTAAGAAACTCTTGTAGACACATGGTCTCTCTACAAGAAATTTGGATGTAATCGCTTACTAGAGGGACAAAGCTATACAGAAGAATATTGTTCAATTGACTCTGGACCTGATTATATCGAATCACTTTCACGTCAAAAATAAGGTATAATTACGGACCAGCATATTCATATTTAATATTTTTATATCGTTTATTAATTTTCTAATTACTTTTGCTTAAAATTTTTTGATCCTGCATAGTCAATTTTTATTTTCAAAAATAACCTCTTATAAAATCGGTATATAAAACGGGTATATACAGTACATACACAAGTATGTTAAAACTATAGAAAATAATGATCTACAGTATTAAAGATACTTTTTTTAATATTGCATTAAATAAATTGGAAATATTTTGATTTAGATTCAGAAAAGACATTTAAAATAAATCGCTCTGTGTATAAGTATTATTTGGTTTTTTTATTTTTAAAAAATAATAGCAATTATATTTACATAAATATAATTAATTGTATTATTAAATACGTCTATTTATTATAAGTGACCTAACATCTTAGATAATATTTACAAACATGAATTCAAGTTGGTATAATTATGAAAATTATCATTATTGTAACTTGTAAATTGCTACTCTATATTTCTTGTATCAAACACCCCTAACAAAAGATAACAGGGTCGGTTTGGAACATCACGCCGACTTTGGATCAACCCGCTCCGCCATGATGGACGCGGGGCGCGTTTAAGTGGGTGCAAATTGCCACGGCGGCAGGCCAAATTGAACGAAACACACAGTGATCACTGTTTTTCAGGATTTAGCTGTTTTCCGTAGTTTAAAGATATATCGTTTGGCGTGCGGAATGTTTTTCTGAAATTTATAGCTTCGGAAAAATTGGGGTGGACACGTTTTTTACTCTTGAGTAGCAGTGTACTAAATTGTCTATGCGTGTCGGTTACGCCACTATATATTTAGATTCGAGCGGATTAATATTAATGGATCAAATTAAATTAATACACTTAGTAACTTTTAAAACAAAATAATTACAGGAAATATTTATTTTTGTGTACAACAAAAGGGTCAAACTGAAATATGAAGTATATACTCGTACTATTATTTCTGTACTCAAGAATATATCCACTTTTGCAAAATAATATAAAAAGAATTCAGGCATTTCAAAGTATAATAGAAAAATCTGATTATCATTATTTTCATAAATTAGATTTAATCATCTTTTTTCCAAAATAAGCCGAACTTCTATCAATACGCTTTTCACTAATCACGAGACTACGTAAATTTATTAGAAGGTAGAAAACTTTTCTCTCGTAATTTTTGCTATCGTTTCGCAATATGTTACTACAAAAGCAAACAGAATTAATGCAACGACTTGTTTAAGTATTATAAATATATAAAATAAAATATATATTAATACTGAAACACCTGTGAAACAGATTATTTAGGCTCTATATATACACTGTAAAAAATAGAACATTATTTGTCATCTTATTCTTGATTCTAAAGGCTCAATATTTTGAACAGTTGTTTTGAATGTAAATGTATATAAATTAAAGCATAAAAACTTTTGCAGGTCACGGTATTAAAACCTACTTACTAACTATAGATTGAAAAAAAAACGTTATTAGCTGCAGATATATAATATTAATTGGCCAACCGTAATAAATAAAAAAAGGTTTTCTTAATACATCGAACAATCAAAAGCTTTGAAAAAATTTCTCACTGAATGGATGGATTGACATTAAGTGTACTATTTATTTTTTAAACAATTTTCTATTTCATGATGGTCTAAATTGAAAGTTATTAAGTATTGTCAAATTTTTGTAAATATAATTATTAAAATATGATGATATTATTAAACCTGTCAGTGTATTTAGTGATATTTTTACTAATTAAAATTTATAAATAAACATTCTTTGATTTAAAACAGTTTATTTTTGGTATCTTTACAACAACAAAAATAAATACTATAATAATTATCATAAAATAAATTTAAATCCTTCATAATTTCACTCATAAATTCGTGATGCGCGTCTGTAAAGGTCCTCTAAAAACGT
This sequence comes from Rhyacophila sp. 25_7, assembly GCA_036584705.1. Taxonomy (NCBI): domain Eukaryota; kingdom Metazoa; phylum Arthropoda; class Insecta; order Trichoptera; family Rhyacophilidae; genus Rhyacophila; species Rhyacophila sp. 25_7. The sequence goes on from JAPMAE010004440.1 coordinate 4,326, forward strand.
ATGTTCCAATGCAATACTGCCGGTCATAATACAAAATAAGCCTTCACAGGCAATATTTCAAAACACGTTCTTCGAATCAATCAAGCGACCCTGACAAAATTACGTGCTTCCGTGTCTTCTGCAGTGATCTGTACACCTGGGGTGACTTCACTACGTACAAATGTTTTAATTCTGATAAATGTAACATAAATACGACAAAACGGTTGAAAAAGATGTACTTTTTAGTATTAAATTTTGAATTACTCTTTCATCAAGCAATATACACACTTTTATAATATACACTGTTTTATTTTTGTCAAAAATAAAGAATAATCATAAAACACCTACTTAAACGACAACATTTGGATAATTTATAAAAATAAACCATGACTAAATACATACGACTTTTTTTTATTAATCAACCGATTAAGTGCCAGAAGCGAGTTAACTCGCACAAGTCAAAACGTAGCGTCTTAGACAAATTTTAATATTTGCATGATTTTAAATACGAAAACGCAGAAATATTACTATAATATAATCATTAAAACTAAGTCACGACAAAGAAACATTCAATAAATTGTCAAAAAATATAATGAAATTCTATTTTTGCTTCAAAATTCGCAGCTTGTCGGGTTGTGACATTATATCTGGCACAGAAAAAGTTAAATATAATGGAACGAAACAGAAAAAAATTAAACAAATTATAATACGAATATATAGCTTCAAACTTTTGACGATATTAATATAATTATAAATTTCATACATATAATATTATATTATAGAACAACTCAATAATATACCTTCTACGTAATATTCAAAATACTTGTTACAAAAATATTAATACTGGAACGTATGTAGTGGTTGGTTATGACAGTGTTTTAAAAATGTTTCGTTCAATGGATTCATAATTTAAAAAATAGTAAGAAACACTTTGTGATTTTAAGGATTTATTAACTAATTTATTAACTAATTTATTTTATATATTATTAGTTATTATTAAAAAAAAGATTTTAAACGCTTTGAACTAGCATGACATTTAATATTTTATTTAGTTATAATTGGATTGCCGAAATATTTGATAAACAATATATACAATAAATTAAACTAAATGCGTGTATTAAAATATTATCGCGTAATACACAAATGTGTATTTATTTATATTTAATGTGTATAAATAAATATTCAACTGCGTCTGAAAGTATGAATTCAATAAATGATATATTTTTATATAGTATTTTTAAAAGATAAACTATATTATTAAAATTTTATAAATTCCAATTTTTTATAATATACGATAAAAATTATGTAAAAAAATGAACGTGATAAATATTGTTTGAGTCAAATAAAAATTCGTATATTCTGTTATAATGAGTATGACATTATATAAAAACTTTCACGAAAAAGGTCATCTGTTTTGATGGAGCGTCGTTGAAAAAGAAATAAATGAACAAATTCTTTCGTACAATACTAAAATAAAAGATAAATAGCAAGCACTTGCCGTCTCGAAATATTCAAATATTTGCTTCGTTAAACAAATTCACCTGTCTATAAATATCTAAAATCAAATAAAATGTGAGTACATCAGTAATCTTATCATAAATTTAAAAAGGGTACGTTTAGTTAAATTTTTATCTTCCCGAAAATAGAATAAGGGGAGAGGTCGTATTATTTTAACTCCCATTCCTATTTTCGCTGTCATGTAGTAATACGAGTATTTTTCGTGATTGGTGAGGCCGACAACATTTTCTATTTGTATTTATTCTATTTCAAACCTTTCAAACAATAAAACGAAATGCGGTTATGTTAAATTGGTTACTTGTAAGTATGTTGTTAGAAAAGTGCTTTATCATTATGCAGTATTTTCATTGAAATCGTAAATAAATTCTCAAATTTTTTTTTTTAAATAAATATTTCAACTAGTTAAAGTTTTTTATTGCAGTTTTCGGTAAATTTGTTGGTGGACTGTCACTTTTGCACTGATAAAACAATCATGCCATATGATTTCTTTCGTATCAAAAATGATAATGAAATGCATTCTCGGTATATTTTTTTTAAATAAAGAATATAGAAAATTTATTTCTTTATCAGTACCTGGAAAGAAACCTACTCATGTCAAAATGGCACGTTTTCCTTATACTGTTCAGAGTCATTTTGGTGTCACTTTTTTCAGATAATATGTAATATATTTTTTAATTCCTTATATGATAAAAAGGGCGATGAATAACGGTAGTGTAATATTTCTTTTGTTATATTCTTTTCTAGTAAGGTTACAACATAATTGAGCATATCACTGGAAAGAACATCGCTAGATATACTACAAAATATCAATATCGTAATTTTATAAATAATTTACATAGTTTACTTTATCTTGAAGGTGCAGATATATATAATTTAAACTATGGCTTTATATATGATAAAAATAGACTATTTTATTTAAAGATAAAAAAAATATTTATAGTTTTATTATATTTTAAAAATAAATATTGATTTTATATAAATATATATATGCTAACACTACACTAATGTATATTTATTTTGTATTTTAGATGATATACAGAAATAAATAAGACTATTATTTAGATTCTGTACATCTCGTATATGTCCACATCGTTCTCTAAAAATGTTTTAGACAGAGAATAAGGCAGCTTTGGGTTTTTTGTTTTCCAAATATGTACGTCTGAATCAAAGTCACAACATCTTATCAGTGTTCTTTTTTTACATCTGAATGTCATGGGGATTTACGGTTGCTAAAGAATCCCTGATAAAATATGTTAAATTATATCATTACACAAACGCAAGGAAGTAAAAGCCAATTTTATAATAAACTGATGGCACTTAAGGCTTGATGCGTATCGCTAAATCTCCATCAAATTCATTGCGCCCCTTCATATCGCCCCCATTTTCTAGCGCTGAGTTTTTTATTCAAAGCAGAGCTTGTTATTCTGAAAGCCTGAACTTGAACTATTTTATTTGCTTAAGGTTAAATGATTAATGACGGCCATTTCTTTTAGTCAGCTCTGGCGTATCGTTCGCGTCAAGTTTAGCAGCACATACAAATAAAAAATAAACAACATTAATATATACGGCGATGAATTTATCAAACTCTTAGGCTATCTCATATTAAAAACTTTAAACAAGTTTAAAAAGTTTTTATAGCGTGAAAAAAATATAACAAAATTTTGCAATATAAAATGCCGCTTGCAAAATTTAATATGAATATTTTTTTTTTGGATTTTACAAAAAAATGTACGTAATTTGATCACAAAATCACCTTCAATGACAAGAATGGTGACGCAATTTAAAGTTAACCGTTAGGCATGACGTATTTTATATTTTAATTAATTATTTCGCATATCTGTACCTGAAAAATAAACTGCCCTATGTCAATTTTTTGGCAAAATGAGATATCGACATTGTGTAATATATCTTCCAACACTTGTTCCAGTGATATATTTAACACCTTACTAGAAAGGAATATAACAAACGGAATATTACACTGTGTTATATATAATATTATAAGAAGAAAGCATATCCAAAACGATTTTGAACAGTGTATTCGTGAATAAGTGTCATTTTTGACATAGTGTAGTTTTCATCTAAATAAAACTGGAACTACATTAGGTGCACGTTTAGCTTTGTTTATTAACAGTTGATGTGTATATTTTGAGTTACATAAATTTTGTGATATGATCAATTATACCATGAAATAATAAAACATTTTGATACATTCTCAAAATGAAGACTTATTTTGTGAGATTTTTTTCAATATAATATATAGACTTTCTTTAATTTTTTTTAAATAATCTATTACACTTGTATGTTGACTTTAAATATTATTTTTCAGTTGATTAAACCTAAAAAAGTTATGCATAATTTTTAATTCAAAATTTTATAAAATGAAGTTTTCGTTCCTCGCCCAAAACAAATTACGATGATAATATGTGATTGTTGCGAACAAAAAATAATTGAACATAATGACCAATTTATATTAAAACCAATTAATGTCTTGTTATATTTATCCATTTTACACTCTTTAAATCACGATGTGAATAGCAAAACTATTTCCAGTTTTTAAATATATTTAACACTAAATTTATTGGTTTAACAATGTTGTAATAATGAAACCAATCTAAATTAGTAATTAATATAGGCATATTTGTATTATTATTTCAATACAACATATAAAACCAAACTATCTAAATAATATATAAATAATCAACGTTTTTAAATGCAGTGTTATAGTAATACAATTAGCGCGAATGTCTCAAGATGTGAAATTCAGTTATTAATAGCGTCATTTGTGATTCTTTTGTTTAATTTTTCTTGAACAAAAAGGAATTTTGTTCTCTTTTATGAATCAGAAGCTTATAAATATTATATTTTATTGCAGATAATGGTATTATAGTTATTTGGTGTGATAATTAATATCGTACTTATTGAGTCAATGCCTGTACATTCATTATTTACATTTTAAAATAAATAAAACATGTAAAAAACTAAATAATTTTTACCAAGGATTAACAGTAGATAACATTAATTATATAATTTAAAAAAGTATTTAAATCCCAAATTCATCTTTGCTTGTCCACATTTATATTATAGTTTAAGCATATATTTTTCTACATTTGATTCCAAAACAAATATGTACTGGAATTATAATTAATAACAACACGTCATGTACAAAATGAGAAAAATGCGAAAACATGAAAGAATTAATAAAAAAAAATTATTGTATCAAAGAAATTTACTGAGTTGATAGTAGTTTGATCTAAGTGTTCCGTATTTGTATGATGTTTGTGTTTGGGAAATTACACTCAAGTAGATAATTAAATATCTTAAAATAATTGTAAAGAATGTAAACAGTTTAAATTAACAAACATAAAAATAAAGCTTTCATTTTGATTTGTCTATTAAAATTTTTAAACTATGTTTCACTACCAGAAATCGATTAGGTGAGAGAGCGTTTTTTTTGTCGAACGTGTCCTTGCTAGTATTAATCAATCCAGTAGAGAGTTTTTTAAATTTATTTTTTGAACCCGTGACCTGCTTTTGGTGGGAATACGCGTTATCCACTAACCTAACTAGGGCGGCATATTTTTAATTACGCTTGCGGATGATTTTATTTTCATTCATGTAGATTCACATTTTGAATTTTATGAAATGTATTATATGTAATACTGTTGTTGCATAATCTTTATTTGATGCATAAATAATAATATATACGAACATTTTATTGCTTATTGCTTGACGTACATATACGTCTATACGTCTACAAAGTATACTACTCCATTGCGCGTCCGTACTCCTGGATAGGAACAATTATATTTTTAATGTTGGCTGGCTGTTTTATATAGATAAAATATGGCATATTCTACGTACAGTGAAGTATCTAGAATGCATTTTTAGACTTTTTTTAAAATGAAAATAGTCTACTTAATTCGTGTAAAATATAAAATAACGCAATATATTATTATTGGATTAGGATAATACGAGTACATTAATTTGAACCTTTTCTGTGCCAGACATAATGCCACAACCCAGCAAGCTGTAAATTTTGGGACAAAAATAGAACCTTAATATTTAAATATATATTTATTGAATGTTTCTTTGTCATCAATTTGATTTTAATGATCATATGAGACATATACTTGCATTTCCAAAGTGAACTTATTCCACTTCAACAAATTTGTGGCAAATGCCAAAAAACTGTTTACAGTGTCCATATGACATTACGGAATTTTCGACAAAATACGTAATATCTACACAGTTAACAGTTTTTTGACATTTACCACAAGTTTGTTGAAGAGGAATAAGTTCATTTTGGAAATACACGCCTCATATATCTACGTTTTAATATTTTAAATCATCCGCAATATTCATATTTGTTTAGGAAACTATATTTTAAGTTGTGTGAGATAACTCGTGTCTGGCACTTATCAGTTGAATTGTAAACTGACAGCTTTCTGTATCATAACGTTCATTATAAAAATACTAGTTTGAAAGTTGATTCAAGCATATAAAGAACACAAATAAAAACATTAAATGCATCAACCAAAGATAGAGTTCCGACTGCATTCACACGATTTAAATGTCGCGACAACAGCCGTGCATGCACATATATGAATTAGTTGTACATTATACTATCTGACCCGCACGACGTGTAATTAAAGCGAACGTATTCCTTTGGTAGTAAATCTCTACAATCGATTCGATGGAGAGGAATTTGCGAAGAATTCCAGGGTGAGGTCTAAGTCGTGTGAGGGATATTATTGCATGAATCATGCTATAACTTATTACGTTTCCAATTAGTTGCTTGGATAAGAATATAAACTCAACACGTAAAACAACGCCAATGCAGCAAAACAATTATAAATCAAAGTTAATCGTATATACATATATATATATATATATGTAATTGTGCATATATCTACAAAAGTGCAACTTTACAGGAGAGCAAAAAAACTTTAAGTTGTTTATTTAAAACCTAATGTTCTAATATTTTTCTTGTGACAAGAACTCTAACAGCGTGTACAGTCTTTTTATATTAAACAAATGCAACTTCATGTAATTTACGTTAAACGTTACAGACGATTTAAGAAGAAAGTAGGAAAGATTGATATACCGTTGCTTGATAGTTATGAAGCCAAGAACATAAAATAACATTATCACAAATAAAAAAACCGCGTTTTTATAGATAATGTTGTTTGACTTTAAGCCCTCAATAAGTAATTTCTATTGGGTATGAGTATAATTTAAAACAATGAGGATTGATAGACTTGATTGGCTGTTGAGTTGAAGTCGGAGTCGAAAAAAATCAACTGATTCCGACTCCGATTTCTTTTTTTATTTTCTTTTTGTAATGAACATCATTATGGCATGTGTCAAATGTATATGATTCAGAATTCTGAGACTATATTATGTTGGACAGTTTCTCAGAAGCAGTTGTTATTTATATCTTGCTTACTTGTCTAAGTGTTACATCTTCAGTCATCGTTTTTCAATTCCATTTTCTGCAGTAATGCACTAGATTTCATTTCTTATATACTAAGCATATCGATTCTAACACCTTGAAGATTTTTATTTATTCATCATCAGCTCAACTAGTTTAACCAATCTCATCGTTTCTAGGTAAAAATTATGAAGGACCCACCACTGACTCGCCAGTACAATCGCGATTATGCACGGTCGCCTACCTGACCCTTCACGAAAGCAATGTTTTTTTTGGTTCCCAGAGTTTGATTTTAAGCATGCCCGTAGTGAATGGGATGCTGTCACCATGCACAGTGTGTTGGAATATTATATTTTAGGAAAACAATGAGTAACAGTCTGTCTTTCATTCAGTCCCCGATGGTATGAGGTGCCCTGTGTACCCCGTGGTGCTGAGTTAAGTCGACTACCCAGGCTTGAGACTGACGAGTCGTTTCAAGAGTATGTGCAAAATTGCTTCCCGTAAGATGCCATAAACGTTTCAGGGTGAATAATAAAATATCTTGCATTTTTGTATTGTATATTGTATGCTAATGATATTCGTATTCAATTCTATAACTTTCTAATTACTAGTTATAAAAGTTTGAATCGTGTTTATTCGTATTTTGTTGTACTATAGCTTGTATAAATGTGTATTAAGCTGAATGTAATGAAGATTGTATTTCACTGTTATAATAAGTTATTCTTAGGAAGTGAAGATCCATTTCCAGCGGGAGGTTTTCGAAGAAGTTTCCATAACGGAAACGAAGATTTTGTATGGATATTTTGTAATGTTTATAAATAAATGATACCGCGAGCGATTTTTCACACAAAGTCTACTACGTCCCGCGGTTCGACACACGATAATCGTCTTTTCAGCGTTGTGCACTGTGACGAATTATCAAATTATTATGTGATAAACCTCTTCGAATCCAAGTGTAAAATATCATCACACCAAATAAAAGTATCTTTGAGTAATCAATTATATTTAATAATTCTAGGTACCACATTTTGAATCTATGAGTCTCTGTCGCAGGCAAGCCTTCTTGCATCATCCCATGTCATGCCAACATCCCGTAACTCTGCCGAATACACGCTGTATATGGTATGTCACCCTTGCAGGTGAGTGGATAGCTCATCCGACTTACGAGCTGAGGGTCTAGGGTTTATGTCCCGTAACTGGCATAAATTGTACAGGTTTTTTTAAATTTACATTTGAAACCGGGACATGGACTGAATTGAGTTAATAACTGAGAATTGTCACTTGTAAAAACTGTCTTCCCAGTATAAATATCGATATGATACGTTTTGGGGTGTATATGGTTAAAATAATGGTACTAAACGCCTCCCAGAATGATCAAATCTGGTCGCCTTGAAGAAGAGATATGCCTAATTCAATTGCAATTCAGTCATTCTCAAAACGTGGCAAAGACAAGTCCAACGTCTTATTTTCACTTTAGATTGATAAGAGAATAAAATGTTTCATTATCACCTTATTTCGAGTATTTTCGTATCACCGTACCCCTAAAATACGCTGCAGGCATCTGTTTTTAAAGCTCAACATGAGATTATTTTGAAACTTCGTAGGGTGCTTTGATTCGATTCTATAAAACAGTACTTTAATATCTTTTCAATGCGAATAAATCTTCTGCTTGATGTGGGTATCTGTGAATAATGGATATTAGTAGCTATACAAAATCTATCAAATAATACCTTTTCAAATAGTATTATTTTTATTTAATTCAACGCATATAAATAATGGCAAACAAAGGCCTATGTATTAGACACAGAAAAAGAATGAGACTCTAAAATAAATGAATCTATATCAAAAATTATTTGACATCGGGTTAGATTTGTTTGTGCATAAAAATTAAATTATAGATTTAATCATAATTTTCTTGGTAACACATGTAGCTCTCGTGTGACGCATTGAATAGAAAAGCCGCGTAATACAAACCGTGGTATACTAGACTCATATCTCGTTGAAAAGAAGGTTTATTTTCCAAAACCATTTTTAAATACCGCAAACAACAATAATAATCCATTAAGAATATTTATATTTTAATTTAATTATTCAAGCACGTTAAAACATTAAACCAACATATTTTTAATCGCATATAATGCATATGTAGATGTTTCAGACTAAATAAAACATATTTAACTTTTCGCTGTCGTAAAAAATAACATTTTGTAGGCGTACTTTATTTAGAAGTATTTATAAGGATTCATATATAGATTTCCATAAAAACATGTAAGAGTTCGAAGTGAATGCCATTAAAAATTTGTTGACGGTGTTGTTTAAGTCAGTGGTTTTCAACCTTTTCATACTCGCAGACCCGCAAAAATAAAGGAGACGTAAGAGAAATTATAATAAAATATAAAAAAATGTATTTCCAAATATTTTGATGAAAAATTCTTAATGCGTTAATTTCTCATGAATGATAGATACTTTTAGTGTGTGAAAATAACGTACGGTTAATAACAACGAAAAGTGATTTGTCATATTTTCTAAAGAATTCTATGCCAAATATAAAAAATAACGGGTCACTTGATTAACTATCAAAATGTATGACAGTTAAAAAATAATATCTATGTCACGCTACTAACCGCTATCCAGGAAAAATCTTCAAAATAAATAAAGATCGCAAGCAATTTATATTATTCAGATATGTGTCATTTTAAATGAATCTAATTTTATTGTTTCGCTTGAATAACTTTAACAATCATTGGTATAGTATATGATTTAAATGATTTTTATTTGCGATCATGTTATATAATTATAAATAATCTTTACTTAACCGTGCATTTCTTCGAATAATGCGCGGTGTCAATGAGAAGTCTGCCATTCTGGCTAATATTAATATTTATGTGCCCGATAACTACCTGAGAAATCGA
>JAPMAE010004442.1:0-14161 GCA_036584705.1 Rhyacophila sp. 25_7
TGGCTACAATACAAATGAATAAACATTTGGAAATTTTTGCAACCAGCACGGGCCTAAACCCGTGACCCTCGCTTGCTAGGCGTGCGCGCTATATACTAGCCTAATGAGGGCGACAAAATATATCAAAAAGGTTGGTAATTACAAGATTACAATGATGCAATAACGTTATTACTGGTACATTAAGTTGCATTAAAACGCTTAAAAGTACAAATAAATTTTAAATAAAAATACACAAATTGAAAACATAGCAAAATTAACTTCATAAAAGAAAGATTTTCATTTATAAAAAATAATTATAAAATTTATAATGATATTGAATTTAGGACAATCAATGGCTTACAGCCAAGAATTGTAGGAAAAACAAAATACAAATGACAATATGTAAGCTAACACTGTTTACAAATATTTTTGTATTTACCTTATAATCCCATTAGCAAAATTTAATAAAATATTTAAAAAAATAAACAAACTGAATATATGATTGTTATACTAGCGCGTAAAAAATGTTTATACGCAATTTAAACTTAATTATGAAGAGAAAAACAAAATACTTCCAAAACAACACAAATTGAAAAACGACGCTGACGTGTGTGTATTGTATTGCTGCTAATATGCCGAACGTGTTTATATTTGCGTTATTTAGTGTTTGTATATATAAAAATGGCATATCCTTGGATGAAATAAAATGTTTACGGAGCGACCGCCTGTTCCATCAACGAGACAAATCGCTCGCGTCAGTTCCAAGGAAAACTTAAAGAAAAATCATGTCTGACAAGGTCGCTTCAAAATTCAGTGGTAAAATAAAATCAAAACATCAAGTTTGCTAGACAGATGGCGTAAATGCGGATTGTAATATAAATACGACCTACAGCCGTCGAGACGTATTTTTACGCTGCATAGTAAAAAAAATATACGCATTTAAAAGCATTATGTGGGTCGCTGAATACTTGAGAATAAACTCGACGGAAAACCACACTGTAAATGTTATGTTAACTACAAAAATATAAAATGTACGACTGCGATGTTGTATGTTACCTACCCTTATTTTGTGTTCTATCATTTTGTGAAGGTTTCTACTCTTCTAAATCACACAAGATTATTTAAAACACATTGTTTTTTTTAAATTTAAGAAATGTTCAAAAATGTCTAATCGTGTGGTAAAATTACATGACTATTAATTGTGTTACTTCACTATCAGATATTCTAAATCAGTACTACGCAATCAATTTTCATCCATGGCACACCAGTACTCAACATATCGTCGCTAATATTGTAAGAACAAGTATCTTGGAAACGATTTTTGTAGAAAAGATACTCGTATATGATATTACGTTATTAAGCCATAACTTTTTCTCTCGAGAACTCTTTCCACGCGACAAATGCAATCAAACTATAAAAAGTACATATGTGATTTTTAAAAAAATCTCTACTCGCGTTCAAGGCTTTGCGTTATTACGGAATGGTGGTATATTTACTAATGCTACCCGATTACCAGGTCATATTATAATATATCATTCCTGTGGCGATTTCTTGATAGTTTCAACACCTTTGTCATACTTACACTTTATTCTACACATTAGAATATGCTTAAGCCAAACATATTTGGAGTGTATGATGGACGAGTGAGTAGTATTCAAATAAAATCAACGAGTGCTATCCATAAATACTCGATCGACATCACAGTCATAAACTTTCTCCTACAATACGAACTATTGAATAGTTGCGCATGTATTACGGCAAATTGTCTCATCTGCACTTTTATATACTGTTGACATGATATTTGGTATGTTTTCTTTCCTCTCGCCGTGGCACACCAAACATAATTTTACGAGGCACCAATGTCTTGCGGCACACCGGTTGCGAAGTACTGTTTTAAGTAAATAGATAATGAAAAAGTACATTACCAAACCAACGTCGCGAATTTTAATGCAGCAAATCTGTCATATAGCACAAATAGCATTACTGTCGCTTATAATTTGTGAGTTTTTAATGTAAAATGCAAATACTGTGTATCTGTAGAATATGTACACAATTATTAATACGAGATAATTTGTCATCGCGAAAAGCAGCAACATTATCAATACAATAAACCATGTTTATTCATGAAAGATATTAGACAAGAAAAATAGCTAATGTGTAATTCAAAGAATAATTTACGAATTGTAATCTAACATCTAACAAAAACCTCGCGACTAAATAAATAAAGGATTTCGCAAATCGCTAACAATCAACAATCAACAACCCCTAGCTGAATTGCGTGAAGATCCATACATATCTTTAATGTGCACAATATTATAGAAAAATACAAAAAAAGTTTTTGTTTATTTTTATATATAAACGATTTATTTAAGTCCAATTCTGATTATAAAATAATCATAATTATTTATGCCATACAAATATATCATATTAATCAGTGCATCACTATTTAATTCAAAGAATTCAATCTGACGATGATTTAAAGATATTTTATTTAATCACACGCCAATTCGATAGTATTCATAAAAGTAATTTTACCAATCGAATATTCACCTTATGAACGATAATAATTAAAAATTTACTAAGTATACAAAACTACAGGTTTTTCAACTTCAGTCGGAATATATATTTATGTGTTAATAGTATGGTAAGTTTGGTAAATGTATCATTTTATCGAGGATAGTGAACCCTTGGCGCAATTTCGAAATGACACACGCCAATCGTATTTTCTGGGACATTTGTAAAAGTTGCACGTAAAAATGACATGCGGGCCAAATATCCAAACGTGAAAAACATTTTTCTGAAATCCCGCTGAAATTGTGAAAATATATCTGTACTGCGCTGGGAGAATTTTGTTATTTATCTAGTTTTAGTATTTTACTTTTCGTATGAATTGAAATACCAACAAACATTTTAATTTTCTGACATACGTGTACTGTATTATTTGGACAAAATGTATTTTTTTTAAAATTGGTATGCGTTTGAATATAATGAGATTTTGTAATATATATTAAAATAATAACACAATTATACTCGTGAACTTCTTTACAATATGTTATATATATATTATATATAAATTAAGACCAGTCGGCATAGTCGGATACAATATCTATAACTCAGTAACACTAATTTCATCTCAATACGACAAAGAACAAAAATATTGATCTTAATTTTAATATATTTTATAGAAATAAGTAAAAACTATTTTATATTAACAAATATCACATGTTATCATGACAATAATAATAATGTCTCCAGTGGTTTATGTTTATATTTAAATAAGTTAAATTTAATACTTTTCTGATTGCAAATTGTACTTATGGGGAACAGTGCCCAATAGAAAGTTTTGGATCGAAACATGTCATTGGAAAAAAAGGATTAAATGTAGGACGCACATGACTGTTATTCAAGCGTACAGTAAAACGAAAACTATCATTTAAATACAGCTTGAAACTACACAACGTGAAAATATCGTTGTAATGAATTGCAGTAACAAAAAATTCAGTTCAACAATTTTTTTACAATAAAATATAATAGTTTTTTTTAACAAAGTTAACCTTTCAGTGTAAAGTCGGTAGCAATATATTAAGTATGTATAAGATTGATAATTTTAAATACGGAAGGACAATTTTTGTACTGTTAAATTTTTCACTTGTTTGTTCGATACAACGAAATATTCTTACGCCATATCGCGAGCTGCCATTTTAATAAAAACTACTGATGAATGGAAGGAAGTAGAAGTCATCAGGAATGCGCGTCATATCTCATATATTTGTTATAATTCCCGCATGAGATTGATTCGCAGCATCGCGTAGAATAATTAGTATTTTAACCCAACGTATAAGACTTATGTTGCGTTGAGTTTTATTATTCATATAAAAAGATTTCTTCATATATTATAATACAATCACTTGGTAAAACGACGAAGTGTTTATACAGAAATGAGTCGCCCCTTATCGTAGTAAATATGAAGTTTCAACATATATAGTCGTACTTTGCTATAAACAGTAACGTATTGAGGTATGTTCTCATTTATGGCCACATATCGCACACATTTTCAGGCCAAAGAGGAATAAACAATTTTATCAAAATGTTCTTTTAAGTTCAATTTATGCGCCATTGCTATTGACCGATGTTTTATGCTTCAATGGTTTTATTTCCAGAAGCCTGGATTGGATTGCTGGAAGAATGTACTCGTTCTATCGATAAACTCGATTTATAGCCGCACTGAGTGGGACCACTATTTCCTTGCCATAAATAAAAGATTGGAAAGAAATTAAATACAAAAGATTTAAGAATTAACACAGACATTCAGTACCAGTGTCCCGTATTAGATATTACGAAAATAGTAGAACAAATGTAATTGAATATAGTTTAATGAATACTTAAATATTGAGAAGATAATAACAAGACAAAATCTCATGATAAAATACTTTTCTATGACATATCTTAGTTATTACGTATGTATATATGTATACCACACACCGATTTATTATTTCGACAGTACTTACCATTAAAATATTTGAGCAATTATACTCTCATGGTTTTAATCTGTTAACCGCTAAAAAGCACCGTTGCCTGCTGACGCACAGCACACGGTGTGCCATAAGATATTCCTTAGTTAAATTATTATTTCCTTTCCAATGTACAATATGCCCCTGACATCTATTAAGAAATGTAATATTTATAAGATAATTTATTTAAAAAAAGAATGAAACGAAACCGAAAAAGAAATTCATTCGGGAGGTGCCATCCAAAACAATAATAATGAGAGAAGAGCAATCATGAATGAAAATTTAAAAAAATATGCAGTAACGACTAATAATATTTATATACGGCAAGGCCTCGTTTAACGATGTCATTTTAACACATAGCAAATATAACGAATTACCACCTTTGGTGATTGGTTCGTGTTCGGCAATAATCATATTAAACACAAATCAACGAAATGCCGCAATAATTTGAATCAGCGTTTATCGAGAAGCTCTAAACGAGGTCGTTTTGTATAAAATTTTAACTGAATGAAATAAACTATAATATATAATATAATATTTTTAAAAACTACCTTGATACTAGTAAACTTGATTTTGAAGCGTAAATAGGTGCCAGGACCTTTCGCTAGTAACGGCAAGTTTTTGCATTTTTTTGTATCAGAAATTTTACTGCGTGCATGAGTATATTTTTAACGTGGAATAAGATTTTTTTATACTTTCGCGGTTGATATGTTTTTGTCGAGAAGTTGGAAATTGTTAGTTCTGGTAACATTGTGATGACTGACAAATTGGTCGTATATTTTAAAATAAAAACATATAAGATAAACGTCAATTTTATCAATGTCTACTTACCGTTTCTCTATATTTTTAAATAAAATACATCGATTCGTGAATACTTACTTATACGAGTATGTATTGTCGATTCGTGTTGAATTATTCAAACCTCATTTGGTTCTGTTGTCATTGTCAACAATCCTGTGCATAATTTAATTTTCGCTGAAAAGACAGACAAAATAGAGAATGCCCACGCTGAAATTTTAATATTTCGCTCAAGTGAACGCTGTAATGCAATCAACTATACTGTTTACGGCAAATTGCATACAAAATTTACATTCAGTAGAGACAATTGATGCAAATCTTGTCACGTCATTGTCGCAGACAGAGTAGATAATTAACAAATTGTACCGTACATTGAATTGAATCGATTGACGAATATATTACACACAAGACTTACAAACAAAAAACGCCGCGATATTTTTATTGAAGAATCTGCTTAGATTCAAAATTATATGGAAGAAAACTAAATTCCGAGTACACAATAAGATTATGAAAACTATAGTAGTGTTTTTGAATGTGTAACTTTGATGGAGAAAGAAGAACAGACCATGCAGGTATTTGAAAATAAGATACGACAAAAAATATTTGGACCATTAAAAAAAATAAGGGTGTTGCATCCGCACTAACGCTGCACTTGCCGACAAATTGGCTCATAATATATTACATAAATATAATAAATCTTCAGACAAAGCAGACAGATTAAAGTAACTAAAAGGGGGGGGTTGCAACTATGATACTCCCAGGCTTCAGAAGCGCTATTTAAGAGTCGATATGATAATATCACGAGTCATATATTATATAATGATTGGGCATTAATGACTCGGAGGAAATGGCTAAATACAACGAATCCTGGATGATGGTTGTACAGTCGATAATGGACCTGAATGGATTGTAGCTCCCTATATCAACATATGAAAGAATATACAGAGTATACATATTATATCTCTCGTAATGAACCATATCACTTAATATTGTAATACAATGCATCATGCGACGTGCATTCTTTTGACATTGGTAGAATCAATACAACACTACAGATGTTTCTTATTTGTTTACAAATGTTTTATTTTTAAACTAATCATAGAGGAAATTTTCTTTCTTTAATCGAAAAAAAAACTGTAAATTGACTGCCTATCAACAATACATATACGAAATATTTATTTTCTCTGGATGTCTAATAAATATTATTTAAATGAATGAACACTTACGATTGCACACAGTTGATGTCGGTTATAAAGCGAGTTTGCGGGGGGAGGCGTATCTGACCAGCGTTATACGATAACCGCAGTACAAACGAAATAAATTTTCTTTATTGTTTTCATAAATCTATATAAAATATAAATAAAAATCAATTATGTTCACATAATTCATATATTTAATCTATTTTGATTTAATTTGCTGTGCATGTATGTATTTTTTTTACGGTGAACGTCTTAAAGCAAAAAAAGATCCGCAGTATATTTGAATGATGGTTATAGAAGACGTGTTTTAACCGGCTTCTAATGTACTATATCTCGTGAAGATAAATATAGAACAGAGATTGAAGGTGAGCAGATGGGTGGTGAAAAATTGGTACAACCTCATTCAATATTCACCGGCTAGCGTCAAATTTAAGAATGGCCTGTCTGGTGAGAGACAAATGACCCATTGATATTTCAATTAACGCAGCATAATTGCTATGCGGCGAATAATTTTTAGATTAATAATAATAATATCGATCAGGTCAGTGGCGCGTAGTGGAATGCCCTCAATAAATTGTTATAATGGCGAGAATGGCTGATAATAAAACACGATATTGCCCACACCCCTGACATCGTTTCATATTGCTACAGTACACAAATTGTCATTACAATATCAGTAATTGCAAAACCATTTGTTGAATTCAATTTAAACTATTTTTAATCATTTAACCGCCCATGACAGACGATGTACAAACCGTTATTTTGCTTTTTAAAAATCCGATAATGTCGATTTATGTCTCGTATGAGTAAGCGGTTGATACAATCGTCGGTATATTTGCTAAATGCGTCAAAAAAGACTTTGTTGTTTAAATTATATTTGTTAATTATGTTTTAATAATATTTATTTGCTTGTAAAAAAAAGTTTCGAGAAAACTAATTTTTCATGTTCGAGTCTCTTTACATAAATTAACGATAATATGTTAGGGCAATTGAGACTGTAAGTATTGTAGTCGTTTTTTTCTAGAATTAGAATATACCTAGAAACGCTTAATCAGATCAGCCAAATAATCCTTAGTCGATTTCATGTGTTTTGTAAGTAATAAAATATTCAATATCCATTTAATATGTAGTGACTTTTTAATCCCACAGAAAAAGTACAAGAAATATGACTAAGCTTGTTTTAGCAGATGATTGAGCGTGCGAAAATCTACCAAACTGCATAATTAGATCAAAACGATCATTTTTCAACTTGACGCCTTTTGCCAGTATACTGGAGACGTACTTTTTTTACTGATAATTTTGTTGTTGTTTTATTTTAGTTTTAATTAGTTTACTATGTGCTGTTAAAAGGTTAAGAGTCGATTGAACAGAGTTGTTTAAGTAATTAACTTTTGTCCTGAAGGAACCATCGAGTAAAGCGTTAGATACAAATGCTTGCCGTTATTCGCATAAATATTCGATTACGCACTGTGTAAAGCTATCTTTAATGCAATGAGAAAATAAACAATCCTCACTTAATAAGATGACGATTTGTAAAGAGGTGACGCCAACATTCAAGCGTAAAAAGATTTTTAAAAAAACCCTGTTAATTAATACTATTCTCACATATGAGCATTTTATCAAGACTGGTTTTGTCCACTGACAATTTTGGCTAACAGCAATTAATTTTGACCGTTTACATATTCCGTTTTTTTTTACATTTGCGTAAAACTGAATAGTTTGGGTGTGTTTTTACACTCCCCCCTCCATGTAACACCATGTAGACATTCAGTTTGACCCCCCCTCCCTCCTCTCAAAGGCTACGTAACTTTCTACATCAAATAGGTATGAAATTTGCAAGATTTCAAATAAAATGTTACGTAACAATAAAAATTAACACCAACCTCCCCCTCGAGAGCGGTACGTGGTTTATGAACGAGCCGTAATTCATATATATATTCATGCTGATGTGGCCTTTAAAACCAAATTGCATTAAGAATTTTCCACGTTAAAAATGGTACATCATAAAAATTGTCAACATAATGAGTATACGAGTACGTACAACATGCTATAAAAGACGTTAGGTCAGCTGTCTAGAGGCCTACTGCATACCTATAGTAATCAGGTGGAGCGAACAAAATCTTGCGTGCGGGTGGCTCAAGATATTTTATTGCCAACATAATAATACTAAATTTGGAATTACTACTTTTTGGTTTCCAGTAGCAAAAAAAAATCAGAGTGCTTTTAATGTCAATTCGATCATGCGATGAATATTTTTTATTGTTGTAAATTAATATGTCAAGTTCATATTAGTTGTATTATTTTATATATGGTTTTCGTTAATATATTCCTGAAACCATATAAAGTAATTTGCGTGTGAGACTGAAAGTTTTACACGTGGAATATTTAGGTGGATACGTATCTTATTTTAATGTCCATATTTGAAAACGCGTTAGGTAGAGACGAAGGTCGACTTGGGTGAAAATTAGATTTTACCCTAAGAAAACATGCTTACAAATACATGGGCAATTACCATATCGATCGAAAATAGTTTTATTTAGATATATATTCTATATTAACTTCCCTTAGGTGTTTGAAAAGTTATATATGTAAAGGTTTAATTTTTGTTACGTTATTTCTGAACAATAATGAGTCATGGTAAAAAAAAATGCGGAGCGTACTCTGGCAAGGCATCATATTCACAGTATTGAATGTAAAATGATATCCTTATTATAATGAATTATGATCGATTGTGAGATATTGATATCGCCTTAACCGGTAACATCGTGTTTTATTACCGTCACACGCGGTCGGATTTGTTAATAACGAATGTTATGCTTTTATGAATCTTCACAGCAAATGGACAACATAGGTTCCGTTTATATCCAGACACCGACAATATAATTCCATTTGAAAACATAAACGTTTTCACCCCTAAAGTCAACGTGAATAATATTCACACTTATTTGGTACAATACCAATATTTAAAAATGTTGATAGATTGAATTAACCAGAAAATTATTAATAAATAAACCATTTTGAAAAATTCTCTGCTACTTACAAGTATACTTGTGTATTCTTTGATAGTATTTTAGCAACCTTATCAACTCTACTAAATCTTTCCCATTCAGATAAAATAGACCCATGGTCACCAACGTTAATTATCAAAGTCAGATATTTTTGTTTTATTAAAACTATCCAACGAGCGACTTGTCATATGTTTTTGCTACATATCGATCATCACAATTTGAATATTGCCCCAATAGAGATTTTTCAAATTGTGAATATTATTAGCTCAACCAACTTGTTTTATGTCCTAGTTTCAAGTGCACTCGAAAAATGTGCAGTTTTTGCACAGCAACGAGATTTCAATCTGCTACACAAAGATTGTCAGACATATGCGCTGTGCACTCAACTACCGAGTACAATATACAATTATGCCCACCTTCCTCTCACTAGTTTTCATTTCGCATGCTATTTATTGTTACGCAAACCATAAAATATACATAACGATTGATTTTTCAATTAACAAGATTTATGTATCAAAACAATAACATACACGTAAATAAACATATAATATATTTACAATTTTAATACAATAAAAATTACTCATATAGTATTCAAAGATTAACATTTCAAGTACGTAACATAATCATCTACTATATTTCTTAGCAAGCTGTCAGTAAAACGTGGTCGATGGATTGAGAACCACTGGACTAGACAATGCAGCATAGTTAGCAAGATTATTTTATAACAATTCCAATTTTTTGCACTAAGCTTTGTAAAAGTTAATATGATTTTACAGTTTCTTTATTACGTTTATTTCAAGTATACAAAAGTTAAGATTAGAAAAAGAAACACGCACTTCGCTACATTTAGACCCTTCTTCAAATGAGAAGCGAAAACCTAACATATTAATTCGTTACTATGCTTCATGGAATTTAGGAAACAACGTATGTAAATATGAAGTATGTATTGAGAAACGGAATATATAATATAAGTTCATACTATTGATATCGCTACTTTATATAACAATGAGACTACTGTCAAGAGACAACACAGTTAGTTGTACTGTGGCGATGACAATAACTATATTATAAAGCCATTGCTCAGCTACTTTTTGGGGGAGAGTGTAAACTATTTCGATTTTTTTTTCAATTTTATTTGACTAGTGAGTAAAAGCTTAAATTAAAATTTTACAAAATTATACAACACATTTCGTAAAATATATAATATAATAAAATTCATTATCATTCATATATAAGTTAATATTATATATTTAAAAAATAGGTATTCTTTTTCATAGTAGAATTAACTTTCGTATAATTCTTAGCAAGTAATTAAAAGTGCTATCGTGTGCGACTTAACTACTCGCGGGTAATAGGTTGCCGACCACGGCCTTAAAATAACTCCACTTCATTATGAAAACAGAATAAGATAGATTTTAGATAACCATTAGGGACAAAATTAACTAATGATTTTAAGTATGTATGTCTATTTTTGTATAAAGACTGTTTATAAAAGCAAGTCACGTAATATATTATAATATATTAGTTTTTAAAATAAGACTCCGGGAACTAATCACTATTGGTATGGCACTGAAAAAATCGAAATAAACATGTACATAGACATAGCATTTTAATTCGATATGGTTATCGATTACGTATTGAAGTTCTAATGAAGCATTATCGATCACTCCGTATGATGCCATTGGCTAACTGACCGAATTGATAAAAGGCACTAATAACTTTTGGCGAGACGGTGCCGGAGGCCTTGAGGCCAATCAAGTTTTACAGTTGACCAAACCAGCAGTTAGAAAAAAAATAATACACCATGGCACAGAATTATAGAAGTCAAACGAAGGAAACTGACTTCGAGCTGATTGAAAAAAAAAACACACAATGATGGCATTGCAAGTTTTATTCAAAAGAATACAAAAGATTTCCTACTGGATAAGTGGAGCAGCGTTAAATTTTAGACCCTCGTGAAAAATCTCCAGAAGGCCTCTTCAGGCTTAGCCTATTTATTTTTACCAATACAAAAACAATTTACGTCTATAAATGTAGTCGTTTTCTCCCAATCGATATATTTTTACGTCTAATATAAATGAGAGACGTCTTATAATTTTCCCGAAAACCGCCTTCATACTGGCCCCTCATACTTTATAATATCTGATAACTACGTCACTGCTACTATTACAAACAATATAAAAAATGCGGATATTGAATTTGTAAATGAGTTACATAATTAATAAAATGAGTAGCGATAAAAAAAATCAACGGAATAAGCAAGTGAGAGTAACCTCACATCCGTATACCCATTATTATATTGTAATTATGCATACTACTATCTATCAGGATACATATAAAAATGAGATAATAGGATGGTCCATACTATTGGGTTAAATTCCCCACAAGTCAATAAATCTTGAAGGGATATAAATGAATTAGATTTAGAAAAATAAGATTGACGGATACTATTTGAGAAAAAATGCAGAGGGTTGATGACACAGCAATAAATAGCTAAAACACGTAAGGTCACACGCCAGTTATCTATCATACAGTCATTCACGACAAAACCATGACGATATACAATATTATGTATAAGTTCTGTAAGGAACACATAAAAGCATATGTTGCAACAGATAAATAGACAGGAGTGAAATGTCTATATTAGCACAAATATAAGATACGAATAAGAATTTCAATTCGAGTAAATATTTGTGTAAAAGTTTAAGAGCCATTCATTTCTGACGAAAATTATATTATATAACATTATCGCTGCAAGAAACGGCGTTTTACTTTTATAAATTAACGTCAAAATAAAAACAAGTTTTGTATTGACTGTAACTTAATAGCTTTTCAGTGCACGGTGTTGATATGAGACATACGATGTAATGCAAAACCATCGCCTCCAAAAGCCGCGTCGCCGCCCGCCCGCGCAACTAGGAAACAAATTCGCCAAGCGATAGCAAACCAGATACATACAATACGTCAAGTGGGCGGCAGACAAAAAGAACAAGGCGAAGGCTCGACCCAGGCAAGAGAGCACATGTCCGCGGTGCGCCAAGGTCGGCGAAGAGCCAACAGCCTTAA
This sequence comes from Rhyacophila sp. 25_7, assembly GCA_036584705.1. Taxonomy (NCBI): domain Eukaryota; kingdom Metazoa; phylum Arthropoda; class Insecta; order Trichoptera; family Rhyacophilidae; genus Rhyacophila; species Rhyacophila sp. 25_7. The sequence continues at coordinate 12,562 of JAPMAE010004442.1, forward strand.
AAAAAATAACCTATGTAACTAACAGTCTGACTCAATCTACAATCGCTTAGTCATCAACGCGCAAGTCAGTTCATGGCTCGAAGAGGGAACGATTATCGACAAGGTTTTTTGCAAGTTTGAACATAACACTTTGATATTTAACATATGTTTATACGATACATAACTAATGGTATCAATTGAATTGATGTTTTCTATTTGGCTGATTTTTAAATATACCTTGAATATTATTTGATTTGATTTTCATCTCTCATTAAAATATGCATGCATGTAAATAATTTTCATGGCAATTAATACTAGAGAGCAATGTACAGATTTCATTAAGTCAAAAAACTGTCAAGGTTTATATGCAATATACTATGTATATGTTTGCATTAGCTAGTAAAAAAAAAACAGTTAAAATATGTATACAATTTTGAATAGAAAGGCGAGTCATGTATTTCCAATACATATACAATAATATACTTTATTTAAAAATGTTATTTTCCTATTGAGACTGCTTCACGCACGTACGGTGGATTTGAAGACATACAGATATACGTATATTTCGAATAATAAAAACTGCATAAATAATACCGACTATTCCTTATATGAATTGTCCAGTTCATATTAGTTGGACATCTCCAAACAGATGTAATTAGTTTTGAGATATTGACAAAATTGATCAATATCATGTACTTTTATAGTTGTGAGTTTAGTAAACAAACGACCAGACAGCGTTAAGAAAAAATCCATAGTTAAATGCGACGATGGATTCAGTAAGAAATAATTTTCGTAGACACGAAATTCCCACAGCGTCAAACTGAACTAGGATTGAAAATTTAGCGACGCGGGTTAATTAACTTATGTACAGGGAACGGTGTGGCACGGGATTAGGCGATTTAATCCGGCCTTGTAAATCCACCTGACGACACTCCGATCGCATCACCTGACTACGAAATATAGAATTAAGGCTCAAGTATTAAGAGAAGAGATGTAATTTGAACAAAAAATATTTATCACAATACCTAAGAATAGAAATCTTGTAAGCACTTTGTAGCTGGACGAATTACCTTGAATGAACATAATATTATTTCAGATATTGGTATTTAGTAACGATTACCACAAAGTATCGATTTCAGTTTCACTTCTCAATGGACACACTTGGCTCCGATTCATTGCTCAAAATACCATGAAATGATATAATCAATATTAATGTAATTTCACCAGCTATTTCTGGAATATAGACGGTATATTTTCATGCATATATCTAAGTCTAAGGCAGGAATTTTTAAACTTATGTAGTTCAAGGACCCCCTTTTGAACAACATTTTCTATGTGGACCTCATCCCAACCCTAAGGATTAATGACGTTCTTGAGACTTAATTTTTGGCTCAATAATCTCTATAATAAATATTGATAAAAATGTATCGCTGGTTATTTTAATAAATGGTTCTTACACATTTATAGATATGAACATTTTTATTAGGATATAAAATAAAAAACATAAAATTAATATAAAAATAGAGGTAAAGAGAATTTTAAAAGTTACAAATCAGAATATATTAAACTCATACAAACATTTCTCGGTCAACTATTGGTCAAAATAGATTATAATGTTTTC
>JAPMAE010004447.1:0-10283 GCA_036584705.1 Rhyacophila sp. 25_7
AAAAGTTTTTCATCTAGTAACTCACTCATTTCATCAAATATATAAAAACACTTACAAAGCACGTAATTAGCGTTTTGCCATATAAAAAATTATCCTCTTCTCAACAAAGATATACCACGGACTCAATCTTATCACAATACAACTGTTTTTCATTTATATTTCAAACTGTAATATGATCAAAAACTTAAAAATAATAACGATTACTAGTAAGAAAAACAGTATTATAATTCCAAACTATGAAGATACATGCTTCGTTTTCAATCAATTTTGTAAAAAGGGACATATGATACTAGATTGTATGAAAATTATATAAATGAGTAGAAAAAAACATCATTCGGAAACAATCATACATATTTCGTCTACCCAAAAAGACATCCATTATAAACAAACTAAATAAATTAACTTGGTGGAAATTCTATAGTATTTCATATTTCAAATATTACATTGAATATTGTAGGCTTGCAGGTGACACAATATAATGATACTATGTTACAAAACATGAAAGCCTTTATTTTTGTAAAAGGGTCACAGTCGGTATTCATTTCAACATGGCGCCTCAAAATCCAAAAGCTCTTCTACGAGCGCTTAAAGCTTCTGCGACAAAGTACGAGTACGAATAACTAAGAACAAAGAGAACGGATCGCTTGCCCTTTGGGAACATGCTTCATGCTTCTTTTATTATGTTACAGTTCAAACTTCAATGCTTGTTGGCTACGAACAATAAGCCTTACCCAAAAGTCGCTCACTGTGTCAAGTTTTAAGTTTGCACCCTAACCCCGCATTATTTTTAGTTTGCGACTCTGCTTAACACATACTTGTATACTCGTACTAAACAGATTTATTTCATCAACATAATTACAAAAAAATAATATTCAATCAACTGTATACCGTGTATATAATAGCAAAAAGATATTTTAAAGTATTCGTATCTTATATTAAAAGTGTTTTGTTTGTTTTATTTAGAATATTTTTCAATTGGGTCACTGGTTATGAATAACCGAAGTATTGTGTCAATACTCGAATTAAATAATTACTAAAAATATACACCTATTAATATACGTTCGGTTTAACAATATCTTTTTACCGACTCGTGAAGGTACTACGTAATAGATGTTGCATTAATACACGTCCGTGACAGACGATGTACGCGCTAATTTTTCACTTTTAAAAATTCAGTCGATATCTCATATAAATATTTGATTGCTAGTAAATGGTATTTTTTTCATTTTATTTCATTTTTATGCTCTGGAAGTTGTATGCGCTACTGTTAAAATGATATTGTAAAAGCAATTCTTTACGAAAAGTACCACTTGTATAAATACATATGGAAGTGTAGAAAAAATATGTGTTTAATATTCACACAAGAGAGAGATTATAAAATAAATTTAACACTTACTTACTAGCTTACCAACTACGCGTTATAAACACATCTGTTTATTGATAATAAACATAATAATAATTTACAGTATGTATGGCTGTTTAAAGTTAATTATAGTATTTATATAGTTAGTATAGTATTTGAACACAGCATACCTTTCATGTTTTGTGCTATAAAACATCCAAATTATACGCTGAAGGAAAATTGTTACTAGAAAATTGGTCACGAGTAAAATTTACCTGAAGGAAATTTTCTTCAAAATACTATTATATAAATTTACAACGTAAAATTACAATACTTCGTAATATATCCATAGGCTACCACCAATCAATATTGTACTTTTTGTTTCAATAAGGGTGATCTTATTTAAATTTGCAGCTTCTTGTAAGTTTTTGAGTAAATCCAACGGACTCGAGACTTCACTGTTACAAAAGTTAAATTTAGTTTACATGAAATTTGCAGATGATCACTAGTTAAAATGACCGTCGTTGTATTGTTGTAAATTCCAAAATACAATGTTCATTAACCACTTAATTAAACCAGTTAAAGTAATGTATGTATGTTATTTCTTCTATTACATTGATGAGTATCTCTGTTGACGTTATATATCAGTAGTGAGTAACATTTTTCTAACAGCAGGCCAAAGCTGAAAAATTGATTTACAACACCCAAAACCATAGTTTTTTTTATACATAAAAGGATGTATTTAGAAACTATTGAAAGTTATACAGTCCTGCGGAGACATGTAAATGTATCTGTAATGAGTTACTTGGCAGTGGTTTTACCCAACACTTAACCGCGCCAGTACTAGCACCCCCGATTGTTCGTGACCGTTTTCCTTAAGAATCTATTTCTTTTAATTAGCTCATTTTATTTTAACTATGGCCCTATTTTTAGACTAATCAAGTACATTTAATTAAATCATTTAATCCGATTATAAAAAAATATATTTTTAAGTTAGGTGAACCACGGACTACAATTAATACGCATTGGGCCACATAAAAGTCGTAACACGCAGGTTGTTCATCAATATTATAGATGAATATCCAACAGATTCATGTTTTGAATTTCGGGAAATAACAAAACAATTATCTGAATTATTCGTCCCTATTTCTAAATTGTATGATTTACAATAGAATTTCGATTTAATGGACTAATGCTAAAGAAATTCGTTCAATCCCGGGTATTTCTGTACACATTTTCAATGAAGTAATTATATACTCGTAATAATATAGGCTGTCACCTATGCACGTAAAACAATATGTTATTGTACTTTGCGTAGCATAGTTTATAGAGAAATGTCCTCTACCAATAAAAATCACAAAAGCATTATTGACGAATACATAAATAATTTAAACTGCTTTTTAATGTGGGAAAACAAAGCATCATCACATATTTAATGTGATTTCTCACGTTAACAATAATAATTATAAGAACAACACTCATATCAGAGCATGAATGTTCAAATAATGAATAATGTACCTGAATTTCTTCTCTAATTAATCTTTTATCTTATATCGTGTTATACAAAATCTACTTGCCGTCATTTCTATATCTGCTCCAATACGGAGCATATTGGTCTCCACATGGCGAAAACATTTTTGTCATAACACCTCATCCCACTAGTGTCATTGTAAAGAACAATACACTTTTAAAGAACTCGTAATTACGAGTAGTAGCATATAACTTAGCTTCACTAGACAGCAAATAATTTATTCGTATAGACTTATATTAGTATGTTTAAAAAAATATTTAATTTAGCCGAAAATTATATTTTTGGAAATGATCAAGATTTGAAAATAATAGTCACAATTAATAGCTGAGTCTTGGAAATGTATGTTGGTTCCAAATACTTATGAAGAATGCTTGTTAAGTTTTTCCAGCTACTATTTGAGCTACATCGATTAATTTTTAAACATATATACCATTTAACTACTGCCAACGGCTATATAAAAAGCAATCATTTTTAAGATATCTATAAATTCATAATTTTAATTAAACTTTCATTTATTTCATTAACTTCATGGTTCAATAACTTTGTTTTAATGGACTTTATTTTAAATTAAAATATATTATATTTACGTATTTTTGTTGAATACTAACAAATCGATTAATATATTTTTATTCATTCCACTTCTGTATGAATTCTATAAGCTTGTAGACGGTTATAAATCTAAAAGCAAGTTAAAAACATGTATAACAAACTAAATAATATTCATTTTTAGTGTCACTATTACTCTAGTTTCCATAACTTTGACTTGACTCGGTGATAAATTATTCTTGTTTGTCTGAAAACTATATTATATGTAAAAAGCGATTTAAAAAACTATCCACTATATTTATCTAGATTTTTGGCTTCACTTTATTGTTTTATGCAAATTTATAAACTACTCTAGAGGGAAGATTTATAGACGATGAATAATACTGCTAACAAATTTGTTTGAAATTCACGCGGCCTTAGACTAACTGAAATCTTGATTACAAATACGAGTTCAAGAGAAACCATTTTATTAATTATATCACGCAATAGGCAATTTTCCTGGACTATTTATGGTGACGTATCTTTTAATGGTCATCAATTTTAATTTAAAACATTCTTTGATACATTTTTCATTTTAATAATGACGTCCATCGTGGGTCTGTAGCATTTACAGTCATATTGGTACAGTGTTATATAATGCATGATATATATATCAAACAATATATTATACTCGTTCGTATTTATAATTTATATAAATATGTATTTAACGTATATTTAATATATGTGGACACTTTTTGAGAATATGTCATCAGCATTGTATACAAGAATATCTAATGAAATCGAATGAAGGCACAACAAGAAAAATCACCACCTGTATACAATAAGTAAAGCTATCGCGGCAGGTATTAGCCTTATTTTTGAATAATTTGAAAAGGGAATTGAAAATTGTTTAAAAAAATCACTATTTCACGGTAATATTCATTTATTTTGTAAAATGTGAAAAATACTGGTTATTTAATGAAATATTATATAAAAATTAACTTCTAAATTTGTACCATTTTTAGATACTGCAAATAACTAACTTTACAAAGACTCGATGTTTTAAAATCGAGAGTGGGTGAGCAAAACGAATGGGAGGCTTAACTTCATGATTATTGAAGAAAATAACTATTGTTGATGATATGTAAAAAAATTGTAAAAAATAAGAAGACTCAAAAATAATCTTAGATAAACTTTAAATGTTCCTACCCTCGGTAGCAACAAACCACACACTCATACTGAAATAATTTGATATGGTTAGTAAATTTAATAAACGAAATATGTGTATAAACAATACTTATTCAGAATATTGTTTGGAGGTCGAAGAGTTGCAGCTTTATAATATATCCTTGACCGTGCACAACAATTGAAAGAAAGACCAGTTGATTTGTTGTACAAAAAAAACTCAAAATATGATTGCTGGAATAACTATTCAATCAATTAACATACTCGTATATATCTTTTAATATACTCGTAAAACAATACACAACTGAAATATTATTCCTGTTCAAAGCATGTATTCTAAGAAATAATTATGTTTAGTTCTTGATATTCAAAATGTGAAACTCTAGCGTTCAGTGATGAGTCATGAGTTACAGTTTATCGACAGAGATAAATAGATGAATAAAAATACGGTATAAAAAACTTACTGGCAAAACCGCTAGTTAAAAATGTCGTTAGGAATTTGAACTCCGGGCGACTGCAGTGTGCAGATATTACAGAGGCGGCCGGCAGCGTCCGACTTTCTGGTATTGATTCGACTCATTGTGGCCATTGTCAATATTATATCACAAATAGTACTAACACGTAAGTTTAATTAAACGTCAAATAAATACAATGAAAAAATCTATATTGCATATATACACAGAGTTTATAGTATCAAGTAAAATTCTACATGTATTATGATAATATTTATTTCAATGATATTATTTGGTACTTGAGAATTTTTTTTGATTATTGGAAACAAATATTTATATTGATCAAACGCATTAATTTTATCATATTATGAAAAAAAACACGAAATGATAAATGTTTGATAAGAAGAATATATATTTCTGATAACAATAAATTATTTTTTGATTGTTAATATTAATTGTAATGTTTATTAATTTACTGTACGAAAAATATATGAAAATAAAAAATATACATATTATGTTCGAAACAAAAAATAAAAAAAATTTAGCGCCAAAACAGCATTAATTCGTGTAAATTCAATTTTAGCCGTGAAAATCGAGCACTTTTTTCTTTTTAACGATAAATTAGTTCATTTTGTATGTATACAAGATAACCTTTCTTGTCATTGATGAATAATTAATGTTTTTCTACATAATTGTGATACGATAATATTAATAATATAATTCAAACAAAGACGAAAGTTAAAAAAAGACATTAATATTAACGTTCACGCACGTGCGAATTATTATGAATGAAATATATTTCATTCAGCGTCGACGCACATCTAACCACGTTAAACGTCGGTTCTCGACTGGTGTAAGGACGGTCTTGGCATTTTGTCCGCTCACACTTGCCGCCGGAAGTTCTTTCCCTCTTCGCACCCGCGGAAAAGTCGGAGGTCTGGGAAAGCTGCCTCGGGGCGGGGGGGGGGGGATTTTATTCGAATTTGTAACGCACTGGACTGTTTTTGTTGTAATGTATGCGAATTTAAACTTTTTAATGCTGCATTATATATCATGTTAATCGTATTGAGTGGCATAACCAAATAAATACATTATACATTTTATTAATATTTTTGTCTACGACTACTTGCCTAATATGTCATAAAGCAATATGAAAATTATTTTTTGATTGACAGCAATATTTACACTAATAAACTATTAGAATTGACAATGTAATAAATAAACATGTCCCAATAAGAACATCGGATTTAGTTCTTGAATTAAATCCATGGTGGCAAAGCTAGGGAACGCGTGCAAGATATAGAATGTACAACAACTTGTACGTGCACAATTTACAAAATCTTTTTTCTACTAGATATCTAATAGATAGTATACCTGACTCATCATTTTATATTTATTTTTTGTATACAAATATATTATTATGCTAACAACATTGCTCTTGACATTTGTAATTATTGGAGGTTATGTTTGTTTTGAAGTACATGATGTAATCATTACCTACAGGATTCGTTCCCGTACATTACGCTAAAATATCCAACCATGTCATTCTATTTAAATGTATTGAATTTTAAGAGCGAAATTCATCTCATATTTTAAAATTATGAATACTATTTTTTTTATCGCATAAAATAAGAAACGAAAATATGAATTAAAATGAAATTTAATGAAAATTTATATGATATATTTTTTATATACATTTAATTCGTTGAATACGATAAATCCGCTTCTAATGCTATGAAAAAACATATTTATTAACGTATTAGATTCTGTGGTTACAAAAGAGGTTTGCATAAAATCTATAATACTCTTGTATACACTTTTTTTGACAAATATTTTTGTTCTTTTTTCTTTCAAAAGTGCTCGGAATTATTTAATATACTTTAAAAGAAACGTTGAAAATGTATTATTTTCCAGTGATATTACAATGTGAAAGAGGTATCCTTCGGGGGCGCCGTGAACATCACGTTCATCCGAATAAAACCTCTCTTATCACATTAGTTTTTTTCCTTTTTCACAGCTTCTGTTCATCTAACTTTGTACCTCGCACGAAAATACAACACTATATCACCTTTATTTATCAAAACATTGCGCAGTCCCGAAAAACACAACGCTGTATTAAATTAAAGACGAACCAAGAGAAAAATAAAGAATTTTTTTGATGTGTCGATAATTTGCAGAATTTATTTACCCCTCCAATGATAAATTCAAGATAAATATTTTGCGATAACAAGGGTAGTTTTATGATACATTTCAATTGTAGAGATATTAAATATACTGTTTATAAATACTTTCTTTTTTCCAAGCTTTCGCAAAACATTGAAATAACAAACAATTTTACCGCGTACAAAAATATTCAGCATTACTTATATATTTCCTCAGTTAACCGTATAAATATTTTTTATAATAATTTTGTTATTGAAAAATAAAATTAGAAATCCGTTTTCCTCTTATTTATTTATAAAATGTGTGCCTAAGACGTATTATACTTTTACATATGAATTTATTTTAAATTCTAAAGAATAAAATAAATTAACGGTGACAACTAATAATACTTTTTACAATTACTTCCACAAAATATAACTAAAATATTCTTAAAAATGACACCTCATAATTAGTAATATATAGTTAGTAATCATGTGCATTAGTGGCAGAAGGTTGGGAGTCCTAACACCAAAGAACCAATTAAAATGTATCAACATGCGATAAACATGACTCATCACGTACAATAAACAAATTTTTTGGCTCTCCTATTTATAAATTTGCATCCATATGCTTTTCATATACAGGTTTCATTGTTTAATTTCCGTTATCATTTTTTCGATTGAAAATTGTTTTGCACTGCAGAGTCTATTCAAGTCCAAATCATGTCGAAGAAATCCAAATTCCGGGCTTATAATGCGACCGTAAAACCTATAGTTCTGTATGGATGTGAAACTTGAAGCCTGATGGAGTAACAAGAAAAGGCCATGTAACTATTCGAAAACAAAATACTCCGAAGAATACTTGGACCAGTTAAAGAAAACCTAGGATTTTGCATCCGTACCAAAGGTTGAGCTCTGCGAGTGATTTAGTCACAACATAGTGAGAAGGCGAGGAGACTCAGATGGGCGGGTCATATTGTAAAGTGCGATGAATCTAAAATTTTTAAGAAAGTTTTTGAAGGAACTCCAGTAGCCACATGACCCGTTGGTCGTCTCAGAATGAGATGGGCCGATAACTTAACTAAGGATTTGAGCATGTTGAATGTGAATGACTGAAGAGAAAGGGCTAGTAACAGAGAGCCCTGGGGGGAAGTTATGCAGTCGCCCATAGACTTAAATGGATCGTAGCCCCAATTTTTAATGTAATAATACAATTTAAATATGATTAAAATAAAATTGATGTCCTCAGTTATTCAATGAACATTATTTCCGCTGATGAACTTATAGATCGCAAACTCAAACATATAGCCGGTCAAAGATTTTTTTATATATCTGAATCAATGCTATGAACTCGAACGAACTACTCGAGTATGAGCCTATACCTCCAAAAACCCAACGTTCTAAATTAGTGTGGTCCGTTTTGAGTGGATATTCTAAAAAATATTTAATAATCTTTTCATTGCTTACATTCTATGACTTCATCTATATGTATACTAGTATTGTTATACGTGATGAATGTACATTTTATGACTCGCGTATACTGGGCTCATATGCATTGCGTATTATGTGGCAACTAGCGGGATGGGCCCCAATAAACACAACTTTGCTATGTGGTAACTACGCCATTGCAATCACTCTTATGATTCTTCACATTCTGCAATCACAATACCATACAAACTTTCTTTTAAGCCACATCATAACCAAATCAGAGAATATATTTTTTAAATTCTGGATATATTATATTAATGTACCGAGTAAATATAATTTGAAACGCCACGCATATATATAATGATTTGCGTTTTATTATCGAGTAAATTTAAATAAATATAATATATAATCAAAGCATTTATCAAAAATACATACAGCAATAATAATATTTACATAATATGCAGATAACATAGTTACTAAGTCAATATTGTCACTCTGTTTGGTGATATTTTTAAGTATATAAGTATTTTTATTTACTCTCAATTTTTAATTCGAAGCCATTATAATTAAATAATAACACACTCTTAAAGAACACAACAAAGCTTTTCCACAAAATATATTTATAAAATAGTAATAACTATTGTTTCGTTTATTTAACATTTTCAATTAGTCATTCAATTTAACAGACAATACTGATTTTTTTAATATACTTAACGGAAAATGTATGTCAGGAAGGCTGTTAATTATTAAAATACAAGCCAAGCCATGCACGAAAGGTTCTAATATTAGGGTGGCATATTTATCTGATTTATTCTTGGCAACCGCAATATCTTTACCAACGATCCTGACTAAAAAGTCTTAATGTATAAGAGAAGATTTAGGGATACGCAAGAGCTACTAATAGTCGGACACAAAATAGACGAAATTTCAGTTGTTATCATATGTTATCAATAACAAAGACATAAGAACTGTGCGTAATTATTTCGTCTGCATCATTGTACTTTTATTTGCTATTTACACTGCTTATATAAACTAAGAATTTCATAATATTTGACCCTATTATTTCAGAATGATTAATTCGGTGGCGTCTATCGGATCAGTCATCAGAAACTCAACATAAATTACACGAAACTGCTCGTATTGTGTTCTAAGCACGTGTTTTTGTCACGGCAGTGTAACAAAGGATGTAAAAGAAATTATTTTGAATTCTAATAATTGACACAGCAATTAACTATTTAGATATGTGGACCTCGAATTGTGGCTAATGGTTTTCTGTCGTATTTTCATGGTCACCAATTCAATCCATCTACATTTTTTTGTTGTTTTAACGTCGCGTAGAGTGGAGCTTTTACGTAAGCGCTAAAGTATAATAAAATTTCTCAATATTTTATATTCGCTTCATGACTAAATCGTTAATAGATGTAATTGTACTATTAAAACACTATATATTGAAGTGGTATTTTGGTCGTAAAAACTGATAATTACAAAATATAATGCTTATTTATGATGTGCTTATAATAATTTTTCATAAATAACCGTCAATAAATAAAGATATATAACCATTTAGAATACTATTCAAAAATATTGATTATAGTTTCAAATTATTTATTTCCATCATAATATATTATACCACATACTATATGTAAATATTGTCTAATTATAAATTGAGATATGTAGAT
>JAPMAE010004458.1:0-11224 GCA_036584705.1 Rhyacophila sp. 25_7
ACCGGGCGACCAGCTGGTCGTCGCAATCAATTAAAGCACGGTGGATGCTTTCACAAGTCGAGTGTCTCTAGAAGTGACAGTGCGTTGCGCAAAATGGCTCTAGCATTCGACATAAAACAATCATATTAGACACACTGCTGAAGTAAAGTCGTTCGACTTGGTTGCTCGATTGGTCGCTCAGCCTATTTGGTCGCTAAGCGCCTGGTCGACAGTACGTAATAAGGCTAAACCTTGAATAAATTTATATTTGGTTTTACAATGATATAATAATAAATTGAATAATTTTTAAAAACTAATAAATAATTCATTTGAGATATCGGAAAGGATATCTTGCTGTAAATATTGCAATTAGTTTTACACATTTTTTTAAAATAAGTCAGTGGCCGGATATTTTTTAATTGATAAGTAAATAATATATCAAAGCAAAACGAAGAATGCCATTCTTTTTTAAATTTTAATCAAATTTCACATTTATTTGTAAATAACTTCATGTGTCTGTTGAGTATAATTAATGAATGCTTTACGCCTTCGTTTTTATTTGAAACGGAATACGTAAGCGTGAAGGGTTTCCTGATTTACGTGATTTTCCGTTGGATTTGGTTATTTTTACATTTAGGGTATACTAAAAACAAACTAATACAGATGTTTTAAATACAAATAATATCTCTGTATGTAAAGAATCGTAACTTTGTGTAAGTTTGAACATTATCAGAGGTGGGATTTTATCAAACGACTGAAGCTTTGTTAATACGCAAGAATCACGCAAGTGTTTTAGACATCTGCGTCGATATGAAATTAAAAAAAAATATCATAAACTATTCATTGAAGTTATCTATATATACAATTCAGGATGGATCAATAAATAATGCAATGGTATTTGTGATATAGGTCATTTTATCAACACCATTGCGATTAATAAGTATCTTGTGTGTACATGGTTTTTCAAATTCGCATTCTTTTTTGATAATTGTAGGCAACACTAGTCAAAAGCGAACAACAGTTGTCAATATCCAATTATTATTTATATATGGAAGAAAAATAAAACACGTAGTAAGTAAACCATAGTTTATCTCGTTAAAATCATTATCGATACATACATAGCACCTCAACATAAATTTATCTGGTAGTATATTTTTAGTCCATACATGATGAGTTGGTTCAAATCATTATGAAAATCATATTTTCTTTTTTTTCTTTTTTTAACCATATTCACTCCGAAATGACGCATATGGATCTTCACAATGTGAGGATTGTTTTTACAGTTTTTCTACGAGTAATAATTGTCAATTATTAGCTCAACCACTTCGGGTTCGGGTCCTGGTTACTATAAAAATGAATAAACATCTGAAAACTTTGCAACCAGCACGGGCCTCGAACCCATGACCCTCAGTTCGTGAGTCAGATACGCTACCACTCACCAACGAGGGTGACTAATCATGTCATATTTTAATCGCAGTTTATCTACTATTTAGATTTTTTAAAAGTAATTATCATTTTTTCTTAATATATAATTGTTTGTATTTCAACGTTATCCCGTAAAAATGAAAGTATTATAAGATAGATTTAAACCATGTAACGCTCTTGAGAGGAAGGGAGGGGTGAATACAAACGTCTACATGACTTTATGAGGCGGGGGGGGGGGTAGAAAATTTTCATTGTTACGTAAAACCTTTTTATTTCAGATCACGTATGGTTCATTCCTATTTAAAATGGAAAGTTACGTAATCTTTGAAAGGAGGGAGAGGGATCAAGCGAAATGTCTACGTGGAAATACTTAAAGGGTGAGGATAAAAAAACCCAATAAAAAGTTACGTGGATTATGGACGACCCCTTATTGTTCAATTAAATATACAATTGAATTTATTATGTTTAATGTTAAATACCAAATTGTATATTCAAGTACAACGTATTTTTAGTATACACATTTTTAGCAAAAACCTAAAAAATGTGTAAATAAATCAAAATGATATTCACCGTAAAATATTAAAATAAAATATAACTCTCTAATGATAAATGATCTGAAAATTGAATGAACAGTATAAAAAAATCATATTTTTGGATTTGGAATGACAAATGAATAAAAATGACGAATGATCAGCAATTATTATTATCTTCAGCGCATGATTCAAAAAGACGCCCTGTCGCACGGTATTCAAGGAAATGTTAGGAATATTTTTGTCAAGGAAAAACATTTGTAACGTAGATAAGTAAGTTGAGCGTTGTGATGAATATAAATGAAAACCTCCCATTTGCCTGTCTTGTAACATGTTTATTAATCACTTAAATTCTGAAAACATTTTCGGTACTTCACCGCGACATGCACAAGGAGCTATATGAAAATCATTATCTTAGTCGAGAATATTGTTTAAATTTCAGACGAATATTGCCGCAAAAATATGATGGAAACATATTAGTTTTCTACTGGTACATACTCGTAGAACTTTTCTTTGAAAATGTTTCTCACAACACTTTGTGGACATGACGCTAGATTAATGTAAAATAATACTGAAAACAGATTTAAAATAATATTATTACAATTTTATATAATTTAAAAAATGAACCGTAAATTCATAATATTTATATATTATATTTTATCTATTTAGTAATTGTAATGCAGGCTAAGTTCATATATTTTTTTATATAATTGGTAAATCTGAAGTAATTGTCCAGTTATATGTAGTAAAATGTTGTCTTTGATAAAAATATTGATAACTTCTAAATATCTTGTCAAGCTTAAATAAATAACCCGCTATTTTATTTTTAATTTTTTTAGGTTAAAAGTAATTTATTTTAATTATATTTATGTGAAACTAATAAAAATCATACAACAATACATCTAACTTATCGAAATAATATCTAAGAAATTCATATATTTTTAAACGAACAATGTATCCTTCGGGACCAACTTCAAAACACAATGAATGGTGTTTATTCTATATCACCTGGCCACACCTTAGACTGAGAATAATATAGGATTATTTAAATTTTATTCAGATAAAATAGAAAAAGGTGACATACATGGATACTGTAAAGCTTTTTATTTTGGTGCTCTCTCTTTACGATTGTCAAGAGCTTTTTGAGCAGGTCAATGACTCAACAATAAATGTGTATCGTAAAAATATGGTAATAGTGGGTTTGAAGTCAATATTACAACTACAATACCATTTTTGAAATCACTTTAATATTATCGTATCACTGACATTTACGGTTCAGATAAATTCGGAGTAAAAATGGGATCGACTATACATTAATATCAGATTTCGAAAAAATGTAAAAATACAGAAAAAATATGGCCCACTTGTTTTAAAATGTGAATACAGTTTAACCGTACACATGAGATTTTTTTTTTACATATCATTTAGTAAAAACTAATTATTCTTAACTCAGATGGGACTTACGAAATAAATTATTATTGTATTATATAAATACTATATTTAAGTATTCTGTTCGTATTCAGAAAGCTCATAAATTTTTTTAAAAAAACACCTGCCAAATACTGGTCAATATTATCAATATCACTTAATCTTGCTCTTCCCACTAAATTTATCAGTTTAATACTGTATAAGTATTTGATAAAACACTATTGGTCTAGTTACTCTCTTCGGTACACTTAGGCAATTCGAATAATAACGTGTGTGTGTGCATAGAGTATATTGTGCACCGATCAATCATAATCGCTATATTTGGTCAGAAGTAGAGAACAAAGATGATTGTTATATGAAAATTGCTTTAAAAATATTATTATAGGCTGTTACAACATTTTATGAGCCCGATTATAAACAAACCAACATGTTAATTTATGTCTATATACTCGACACGCCGTAACAAACACACATAATGTGTGCGAGTATATGTACACTTAGATAGAAATAATTCGAGTAAGCCCAAAGACTTTTGTCTTCACTACTTCATAATAAACCACGAATTTCTAAGTAATTTATTTATCTCTGGAGGATTGTTTTTTTTTCAATTTGTGTTTTTATGTGTACATATGACGATCGACAATGCAGCTGTGGCCTCATATTGAGTAGGCCGCTAGCTAGTCTACGCAGAGTACACAATAGATACTTGCGTTGTCTATGATGATCGCAGTTTCAATAGCAACAGCGATATCATATATTTATTTAGTTTCATTAGTACTACTTTGCTTTGCATTTTGACGTTGTTCACAAATCCTACGCGATATTTCTTGAACAATCTCTATAGAATTAGTATTCAACATCTAGTTTTTGTCATGCGTGAAAATGAAACTGGTGTAATTTAATTTAACGCTTAGTCAAGTTATTAAAAGTTATTCAAATATTTAAGCCACATAAAAAAATATCTATCTAAAACCGTATTTTGTATGAAATATAATATTTTCATAGAACATCGATCGATTCAGAACGATATTTTTTATTTATAATTTGAATACTCAATGGATATGATATAATAATATGAATTATAATATGAAAAAATTAACAAAACAATTAAAAATGTCACACAATACCTAAACAAGTTATTTAATTTGTAGCGATAACAAATCCATTATTCATATTTTATTCAGGAGAAGGGGGTTCTTATTTGATGAGTAATTCTTTGTTTGCATATTTGTCGCCCTTGTAGGCAATTAGTTAGCGCATCCAACTGATTAGCCGAGAAACATGGGTCTAAATCTCGTAGCTGAAAAATTTTCATAAGATTTTTTCCGGATATAGATCGAATTAGTTTCGCTAATAATTGAAAATAATTCGTTGTAGGTACATAAAACTGTCGATCTACTTTTCGATTGTGATGATTTGTATACTCCGTTTCGAAGCGTATATGATTGAAAAGTATTATACATGTTGTATTTTTTAAAATACACACATATACTCGTATATAGAAGAGAGAGTTAGATATATACATTGTATACACAATTGATAACGTAAATATTATTCGAGCTTATATTATAATGCACTGCGATAGTGGACTAAGTATATAGCGAGTCAGCCCATTATAATTAAATACAAGTACCGTGCGTTAAAAGTACATTCATGCATTAAAAGTTTTTTTGAAATGTCTTGAAATTTATATTACATATTTAATATTAAACTGTAAAATTTGCGAAAGAATATCATTACATATGTACGCAACTGAAGCGCATAGATTTCAGACAGCAATTTGATAGTTGGTAATAACTAGAGCGTCGTTTCTCAACCTGGGGGGTCTTGATGAGGTATAAGGGATGTAATCTATTCATAAAAAAGGACACACATATACGAAAAATATTTTTATTAATATAATAAAGTGTTACATATATTACTAGCAAACAACAATGCAATAAAATAGACTAATAGCTGAAGTTGTTTGAAATAATTAATCATTAATTATTAATGAGACGGTTGGGATTATTTTTCACTTAAAAGTTTTTATATAATGGATCGAGATTACAAAAACACTTAAGTAAATTATTTTCAAGTGATAATAGACGATTTCTGTATTTAGTTTTTAAGGCCACCATATTCGAGAAGCATTTTTTGCATAAGTATGAAGTGGCAAATGGGATCAATGTTTTCAAAACATCTGCTACTAGGTTTCCATATTCATACTGTCGTGCAAACTAAATCTTGAGACAAAGATTCTAGTTGTAGAGTTTTGTTAGCCAATATTTCAGTTAGTTGGTTGTGAGTCTCAACAAGTAATATGGCAGCTGCAACAACATTTTCATCAAACGGATTGAGAATCCATCTTTTTGAGAAATCATCGTTGTCATATGAAAAATATTCCAGTATATGAATTTTTAATTCGTGGGGTTATACATGTTTCGCAGTTCAAACCTATTTATTTGTCAGTATCTGTGGTAAGTTTAAACAAATTCGTACTCACGTTAGTATTGTAAAACTTTGATAAACGTTAAATTATTATAGTGTAGGGGTCGCAAGATTTTTCACTTCATTTTTTGGTTTTTTAGTTTGTCGTGACACTAAAAAGGTTGAGAAACTCTGGCATAGTGAATTTAAATAGTTCTAACTGTATTTATGTGAATATATGGCTGTATGTCTCTAAATTATCAACAGCTAATTATTCTACGTATTCTGTAATAATATAAACGTCACATCGTAATAAACTATCAGTTAATCCGTACGAATGTCAATGCTTTTCAACAAGATGACGATATAACATCAATACCATGTACATGTCATTCAACGATTCTTGCGGTGATCTTGGTGTGGGAAATAGAAAATGTATGTGCCCGTCATTTATACCTTTCTCTATTAAAATATAATATGTTCATAAGCTTAACATAAAAGTATATTTTAGGTTTTTACCAAATTTAGTATTGAAACACATTATCTTCAGATGGTTTTAATAATTAAAGGACGCAATTTCTCAAATGCAAATAAAAAGTAAAATTATTAAAACATATAATTATAACTGATTATAATTATTTTACAAACTAATGGGTAGCAACGGATGGAAAGACAAACAATGTATCATTTAAAAGAGCACGCGTATACTTTTTGAGACCATATTTACAACTTAATAATTAAATATATATTCTTTCCAGTGATAGCAGGCAGGTGGCCAAGCACAATTGCGGCTGCGAGTGCTAGTAGATATATGGTAGATAAAAAACACTAAATTATTATGAAATGTGTGCAAAGCCATTTACTTATTTGAATTTTTGTGTAATACACATAATATTTATTTATTCAATATCCTTTTGTAATATAACTAAATTTGTATTGAATTATTTATTCATTTCACATAAAATTTCCTAACATTCTGTCATCTGATATTGTTTAATTATTCATATTGTACGGCTACCAGTTAATCCATTAGCTATAATAAAATATTTTAAATTTATATTGATGTAAAAATATGCAATCAACAGAAATATTTGAAATTAATTTATTCGTCACAAAATACTTATCAAGGTATGACTGGTAGAATCAAATATATACTTTTTAATATCTTAATACAATATATTACCAAACTTTGTAGAAATAAATGATATCAGGGTGCATTACCTCCTTAGCATTTAAATGTCCCATTAATCAGCAGTCCGACTATACGATAGGCGCGGTTGACAAGAACATTGTTCTAATTTTTTGAAACATCGAGCCCCCTTTATTACTTACTTAAACACAAATAAGTAGTTAATAAGATTGTGAGCAATTTGTTTTAAAATCTAGACATTCCTAACAGCCCAAGCAATTACTTTTACATGAAACACGATTTTGTCGGCCATATTAAGGGGTTATGTGCGTGGTTTTCATGCATATATTTTTCAAATAGCTACATGATTATTAAATTCTACTAGCCCATTCGACTTCATAGATTAAGATAATTTTATATTTTTAATGATTTTAATATAGAATTTTTGCACGATGGTTTGTACTTAAGAATGAAAAATAGGAGTATAAATAAATGTAAAGGTAGTTTTGTTTCTTTATATAGTAAAACTGTTTTACTAGTAATTTAAAAAAGTAATAATAACTATTAAACAGATTATTATAATCATATTGATGTAAAATTACACTTAAATGTAACATTATATATGACAAATATTATTTTATTTCACAAGTGTTTTATATATTTTGAACCGAATGGCTTTCATTTTAAATATTTTTTATTAAAAAATATTTAATAGTGACGCTACGTACTTAAATTCTTTTATCAATATTTAAATAAAAATTGTTAAAAACTACGAATACTGTCTTTTGTATAACAGTTTTTAAAACAAATATGTTACCATATATTATTGGGCTGAACTAGAAATTGTGTTATTATTTTAAATAAATTTCAAATTGAACTTATAAAGATCCATTTTTAATTCATCTATATCAACTCATAATCAATCAACGTTTAGAAACCCTTTTCGTCTATTAAAAAGCATATCTTGATTAACTTGCAATTAAATTAAATGTTTCAAGCTTTTTACCAGTAAAAAAGAGGACATTAAGTATTTCATGTCAAATACAATATCTACTGAAAATTATTAGCGTCATTTGACAACTAAGCTTTCTCTTAGGAATATTGTGTATTTGTCAAAGAACGATATAAAATGTTTGTTTCATTATTTGAACTCTAAAGTTAAAATATGTATGCTGCAATAAATATACTTCATAATTAATTTTAAAATTTGTAGCAACACGTATCATTCAAATACAATTAAAACAAATGGCTATAAACCACATGAAATTAGACGGAAAGGTTTTTTGTATAAAATATTTGACGAGAAAACTCATATTATTTTTAAAATGAAATATTTTTATCATCACAATTTGTTTAATAAAATTGTACCTACGAGAGATTTCCGGCGTGCAAAATCTATATTTATATTCGCATCGTCACATTTAAATCTCTTTTGATTTATGTGTCATACAGCTCACAGGTAGCAAGCGCGGCTTTTCCGGAAATCCGGATAGCATTGGACCTGTAAACGATGCGGTGAATATGACGCTACTGGAAGCACACGTGATTGGGAGTGGCCTATCACAAAATACTGATGCAGCCAGGAAATGAAGTCTATGTACGATCGTGTGGTCTCATTGCAAATATCCATATTGTAGGTAAGACTGCAGTGACAGTAAAATGTGTTTTTGGATTGTTATTTAAAATATTTATCAAGAGATTATATTTGTGAATACTATATGAGGTAAAGAAACAATATTATAAATCAATCATTCAAATATTCTTAATGTAACTACACAGACTATAGGCATAGTTATTTTTTTCATAATTATATATAAACTTTCTACTTGGATTGTTTTATATTTATATTATTTACAAAGAAGACTTGTGTACAGTACAATCGTTGACTGTGTATTTTAATTAATTATGATGGATTTTTCTTATTTATATTATGAAACGTATGTTTTGACTTTTGCTATTTTCATAATCATCATATTTACCAGCAATGAGTTTGATATATACTTATAAATCTAATTTAAGTTTTGTCAGTTGTCATAAATAACGCTTTTTGTAAAAAGATAAAAATCATTAAAAAAATAGTGTAATATATTTTACATTTTTTAATACAGCTGTTATGAAATAATCCAGATTATTTTTCTGTTGACACTATCTCTCTTAAACAGGAAACCTAGAAATTCTACTCAACTCGCCCATTTGTATCGCATTATGGGAAACAAATATTTTAAATTTGCTCACTAGCATTTCTTCGTCAGTTTAATGTTTTATCCATAATAATGAGTATTTATTACTAAGTATTTTTTATCTTTATGTCCAATAATAATCGTGAGCCTCGCATAAGTTTGAAGTTTATTTTACTAGAAATATCATATACTTGAAATTGGAAGAAGTTGTTTGTAACGATATTAATTTTAAATTCTATCAAAAGTTTATTACTTCACCCAAATGAAACTCATTAAATCACAGATGCTTTTATAATAATTCATCATTAGTATCATAAAACATTACATCTTTTTTTGGTAATAAAAAGTCAAAGAGAGGACCCAATTGCCATCAGTGTGCTTCGAAAATAAAAAAAGTTCGCATCTTTATTTTGTATATTCACGTTCAGTCGGCAGTCGCCTCTCACAAAGTGCAACTCTGCTTAAATTGAAGCCACTATAGCGCAATACTAGAGCGAGTTCCGTTCACCGGAAAGTACATGCCAAACAAGGATGCCGCATTCTATATTACTAACATTAAATTATATTACTCTAAAACTAAATTTCTTTTATATAAATAGATCATGTTAAACTAAAAAGTGTATAAACACTTCCAAATATAAAATGTATGCCTTAGAAATGCAAACACAATTTAGTTTTTAATATAACTCAGTCATAAAATTTATTAGATTGTCTTATAAACAGATACGATAATTCAAATTATAAAGCTCCAGATAATTTATCGTTATGCGCTGATGGCTCTCAAAAGACAATTACGAGTATTTTAAATCCGGAATAATTGTGTAATTCGTATAATCACGACTATTGTTGTATCACCGTAATATCCAAACATAACGTATGTGAATTGTGAAATCTGCTGATACCATTGCATTGTCAAAATAGACATAAAATATTCATTATCGCATAAAGCATGCTTATAAATAGCATTTTATGTTATAATAGTTATTATAACATAAAATTATTTCATAAAACCCTATATTTTTGTGCAGTTAATTTAGAAAATCTGGGTGTTGGTTTATATTCCACCATATACTTTATATTAAAAATATGTCAGTATCTTCACATATCATATGCTACATATGTAAACACCACTATTAATAAAAAAAAAGTGAAATAATTAAAGATGTTTGATTGAAATATATATTCCAAAGAGTTATTTAGTTATGGAAATACGAGTATACTTTTAAATAAAGAAATCATATTCATAAATGTTACTTTAATTTATACAAAATTCAATCATGTACTATAACTTCTAATCGAAAGTATATAATATTTTGATATTTTCATTATAATAATCTTATGTTTAAATATAAAAGTCTTTTCGTTTCATACCTATTGCAGTTATTAATTAAGCAATTTCACTAACTGTGGTAAAAAAATAGCAAATCTTTTATACTGTGCACGATTCTCATGGCTACTGAGTATGCAAGAATCATATTGTAACAATCATCAAAAGCCTTTATAACATCATAGCAATTTGACACAGTGTCGTTGAATGAAAATTAATATGACACGTAAATGGATGCATACAAATGAAAATTTATATCATATGCAAATGCAAAGCTAAATCAATTTGATTTGGTTATTTTGTATAAAAACTGACGTTAATTTTCTTTATTTGACACAAGGTTTTAGACAATTTATGTCTCCAGATGTATTTATATATATAAAATAAGAAGTATAAACTTATTTTACGACAAATCTTCAATTTTATAATAAATGAAAATATCAATGAATTGATTTTCTTTTTACGCATTCTACAAAACTTTTATTTATGTCACTCGACGATTATTAGACAAATCACAAGTAAAGTATTCATATTCGGCCTAGTGTGAATGATATTGAACCATCTCAAAAAATATTAATTTTTAAAAAGAATTTTGACATTACAAATTTTTTGCAGATGTTCTATAAATTATCACAATAACAATTAAAGATAAGTTTCTGTGAATTGAAAATTAACCAGCTATTATAAAAAAAAATGTATGTTGAACAGTCAAAGTACCTTATGTATAATATACACTATTTATTGCCCTTGTATGTGGTAGAGTGTATAGTGCATTTGACTCATGAGCCGAGGATCTAGGGTTCAAATCCCGTAGCTG
>JAPMAE010004459.1:1655-14143 GCA_036584705.1 Rhyacophila sp. 25_7
GGCCGCAGTTTGGTGACTAGTGCTCTAAGTCATCAATATCGGATTGTTTTCATGATAGCATAAGTTAGTGGTACTTACCGATGTTTTCATTTTTTGCTAACTTCTCATAGCTTCCGTGCACTTTTTTTATGTTATAATGGGTTGCAAAATTTTCTGCTCGATCGCGGTGGCTGGCTGCAATAGCTACTACTTGGTGATCGAAAGGTGGCAATGTGCTGAGAGCCAGGACGAAATCGTGACTCATCATACCAGCTCCGACAATGCCCCATCGTAAAGGCATCTGAAAGCATTGTCACTATTTATATGCAGAGGTATATATATATATGGTCTTGTGTAGGTTTGCAAGTGAAGAATATCTATTGGTTCATAAAAATGAATAGTTAAGACTTCACTATATGAGTTATGTAAATTTACATCTTTATCACTCATTACTTTTGATGTATTAAAGATAACACAAAAATAAAGTAGACACAATCACAGGCTGTAGTATAATTTCCTAATAAGATAAGAGACTATATCAAATGATAAAATTCTTTGCTATCGTAAATTTATAAGAAATCTGAATATGATTTTTATGTATGTGTATTTAGTCATAAATTAAATTTACAAATATCTAAGTAAACTTTATTAAGGTTGTAGGAATCTAATTATGTACTTTGTTTCATGCCATTTATTTCTATTTTTACAAACAGAACATTCTGAATTATGAGTTGAAGGTTATATGACAAAATTGGAAACTATGTACACAAAAAAATATTCAAAGCTAAAAATATTGCTTTTGAGACTTTAATTATTCCCATTAATGAAAACATCATTCGAAAATTCCAAAAATTTTGTTTTTATGCTTTTAATAACATAATAGTAGACTAGTGACATTTATGAAGACATCTGCATGATAATTCTGATATATCTACCCTTTCAATGCATTTTTAATGAATGAGCAGGGCGGACCAATTTCCTGACTTAATAATCTCATGCGAAAGTAAGTATATTTTTAACGAACTGTAGTTCCCACTTCATTTAATTTTTACCACCTTTGTTTGAGCAGTAGCAAAACTTCAAAAAAATATTTTATTAAGATTTTTTCAACGAAGCAAATAAAAATGGTAATGCTTTACCACCATATTCATATGTCTACCGAGACGTTCATAAAAAGCAATATGCTGCCATTGTTGTACATTCGACCATTGATGAGGATCAATGGTTGACGGAGCTGCAGGGCCTTTTTCTATTTTTATAGGGTCTTCCATGGTAGGTTTTTTCATCTGCTTTATAAATGGCACTGTGGTAGGAGGCTTGTAGTAAATATCAGAGATCGGAGAGGGATGGGATGATGCTGTCGAATCATCAGTTGTAAGTGGCACATTTTTTAATATAGCAGCCAGATCCTCCTTAATTATTATCTTTGGACAAAGATCAGAAACTAGAGAAGCTTGCGGTATAGTGGTAGCACAACTTTCCAAAGAGAGTGTCGAGTCAACCATGCATTCATATGAATTTTTGCATTTTGTGCACAGGTGAGTCTTCATAAAGTCTTGTAAAATTTCAACTATTTCAATAGCTTCCTTCAAAGATTGCATCAAAATTTGCAGATGACTTTCCACATTCATTTTTATTGAGCGTAAATTTCAAATATATAATTGTAAAATCAAATTCAATATATGTCACTTGATGGTTACTAAGTAACAAGCACAAGTTTCTAAATTAAACAACGTAAAAATATTAGCTTGAAACGACAATTTATTCAAGTTGCTGAATGTCTCCTCATGGTGAAGAATAGAGGTAATTAAATATATTCAGACCACTAGTCACTCGTAATGCTCACAAATCATTTATGATAAGAGAAGTATACTACTAGTAGTAATTTTAACAAAAGATTTTGTATTCACGGATGTCAGGTTGAATTTTGACACAAAATATTATATATAAATTGGTTTGTAATCATATGATAAAAGCTTATAAGTTATCAGAAAACAGTGAATATGAAAATTGAGAGAGTTGACTATAAACAATTAAAATATGTAATTGTTTGAATAAAAATCTCATAATACGACACAAATATGGTATCCTTTTGAATATTGTTTCAGTACTGGTACTGCCAAAATTTTAGGTAAATGCTAATCTCCTTTAAAATACTAATCACTGGAGAAAATATAAAATCAATCATGATAATGAATAGATAACTGATTTCCTTAAGTAAGATATTTATAAAATATATTATAAAAAAAAATTGTGAAGCTCTTTAAGATATTGAATGCTGAAGATGCGCCTAGTGCATAATCAGCGTTTTCCCAATATATGTATATATGCGCTAGGAGCGTTTTCAGCAGTCAACGTGTTTATAGTAGAAGTTTGTTCTGTATATTTAAATTAGTCAAATAATAGAGACTAAATTTGATGAAAATATCTAGTATCATTTTCTACAAACCATCATGACTTTTTATTGGTGACTACAGAATTCATTGTCTTATATATATGTATTAGCATATGTATAAGTTGTGTAAAATGGATTCATACACAACTGTCATGATGCTTCATTTTGCAAAAAAATGTTACTTTAACTTACATTATTAACTATTTAATTGCTAAACAACAATATATCATTGTTATTTCATATGAATGTATTTATAGTAGGAGTCAAAGGGTTAATATAACAAATGTTGAAAGAACATTGGATATATAGAATATAAAAATAATTACGCTGAAAATATTGCAGAATGTCACATATCAGTAATATAATTCTATTAAATTAACCAGATGAATTAGGTGTCTCAAAAAGTTAAATCTTTGTGGTAAATTTCAGTTTGTTCACGATCTTTATCTATAATCGCTGTGTTTAAATATGGAATAAAGTCCAATACTCTTTTCATTTAGTTTTTATTTATCAATTAACCTTTTAAGTGATATGAACAATTAACTTATAAAATTTTGTGTCATGTGGGACTGTGGTGGTTAATTAGTATTTTGAGACAATACGCTTCACATCGTACTAATGTTAATTTTTCAACATATTAGTTTTTATCATTTGAAATTAATTTAACGTGTTTATCTAAATCGCCTTAGTTTATTATTGTAGTTATTTATTGAATTTATTTGATAATAAAAGAATACATACTATTCCATAGATGAGCAGCTGTGAGAGATTAAGTTGTTTTTATATTTAAAATTTTTATTGCAACTTCATGTTATTTTCAGACATTACTCATGACTCACAAACTGAATGCAAAATAAAAAATAATGATGCAATACTCACAGTTTTTTTGTTTATAGTTAGATATATTACTAAAAAATGTATTGTGAATGAAACATATGCAATAAAATTATAATTGTTACTGCTAAACAAAAACCAATGAATATTTTTTTACTACACAGTAAATGTGATGAAAAATGATATAGTAAGCAAAATATTAAAAATCTACCTTTGTTGACTTATTCCACATATTGTCATGCTACTTGATCATGGAGTGTGAATTATTTATGTGAACAAAACATTAATATAGCAAAAAGAGAAAAAAATGTCACAGAGAATCCGATTAGATATCATAATTTGTTTGCTACGGTGTTCGATTACATAAAAGAACTTGAAATTGGATATTGCAAATATTTTTCACTAAACATATTATATTTCAGACTTGATCACTTTACCTTAAGCCAGTCGTTAGCATCATGGACTAAACGTACAAATGACCAAGAATAAAATTTTACTGACAAGAAAATATAGTTCATTTCAAACAATCCGAGATGCGACTTAGTCCATGTTAGTTGACGATCTCTTTAAAAAATCTATCAAGCATCTTTTACAATATAGATATTTTATACTTATGCACCATCTGAAATTACTGTATATTCCATTAGTCATAGATTAAATCCATATCATTGCTTCAATGAATGTAGTTTTTTTTATTTTATGCATCAGGATCCAGTATATGGATGTCGCGGCATAGCTAACTCATAGCGAAGCCACGACAAGTATGAAAGCCCAGCTGAACAGGAAGCCCTTAATCTTTGTACTCAGTATGTGAAACAGATTTAACCTTGCCTAACATAAAAATAACTTATACACTAATCGATATTACAATTGCCACAATCTGTTGGCCTCAATTATACTCATGACTTAGCTACGCATAAGTCAGTGTCCAGATATTGAAGCGTGTCGACAAATAAATAACTTTATGGTCCTTGTTTTTGTTCAAAAAATATGCAGTTTTTAATTTAGTCACTTATCAATCTTATCATGCTGGGAAACAAACGGAATGTACTCAAAGTGGCTTTTTGTATTATTTATTTTCAAAAATTAAACGGGGTCCTTGCGTAATTTTTGCA
The DNA here is from genome assembly GCA_036584705.1 of Rhyacophila sp. 25_7. Classification (NCBI taxonomy): domain Eukaryota; kingdom Metazoa; phylum Arthropoda; class Insecta; order Trichoptera; family Rhyacophilidae; genus Rhyacophila; species Rhyacophila sp. 25_7. Next base: position 5,979 of record JAPMAE010004459.1, read on the forward strand.
CGGGGGCTCAAAATTTCTATCTACGCCACTAAAGTGGAAATGCTAATTTTTTTTAACTGTGGTTTCAAAATGAATAGGCAACTCCAAATACACACCCGCATATCTTAAGTTAGTTAATATTATAATATATTCGTAGCAATGTAATTTGTTTACATACTTATTAAAAATGGACGTGAAACTAGCATACTTCTTTAACAATCTTGTAAATTCTTCCCTAAGATGAGAACATATTCTCTTTTTATATTCTTTAGTGTCACTTTCATTATTTTCCCCTTGTTATGTGCCTACCAAATATAATTGAATAAAAAAAATGTTTGTAAAAGGATACCATACTATGAACTATGAATTCATATTAATTATTTATGCTAATCATCTTGAGAAGCACTGTACAAAGTAGTGCATTTTTACCACATTGATTTAATATCTTGACTACTAAACAAAAACAAAATGCATTTTTTTTTTAATTGTATTGTCAAGTATATACTTTAAACAATTTTTTAACGTAATTTACATAATTTTTAGACATTCGTCATAGTGGGGCATAAGTTTTTGTATGATTCTGTCAAATAACGTTCCCGCCTGCGATGCAAACCACATAGTAACAGCATTCTTCACCTCGTCATTGTTGTTGAACTGCTAACAAGCAAGAAATGATTTTAGACCAAGAAACAAATGGAAATCATTCAGTGCTAGGTCTGGACTGTATGATGGGTAAACTGCATCCAGCTGAAGTCCTGTAATTTATATACGTTTTGTGTTTGTTTAATAGTCAAACCAAACATACTTTTTGGATAGCCCTTGTACATACAACATACATATTGATTTCGTATTTTAACCAACTTCATACATTCTTGTGGTTAATTATTTCAGTTAACTACAGTGGCGTAGCTACCATATAACGAAGTTACGCAGAGCGTGATGGGCTAGTTCATTATAAGGGCCCAAATCACTGGACACTTAATATTACAAATACATTGGTGGCCTTTATGAAATTTATTAGGCGTCTCTAATTTTTTTCTCATTTTAGAGGCGAGTATATACTAATTGGCTAAAAATAACCACATTTTTCTTGATGTCTCTGATTTTGTTTAGAGATCAAGATAATTTTTTATTAGTAAAAATAAATGGAAATATCCCAAGAGTTGAAGGTCCTTCGCTAGTTTAAGCACGAGGACTCAAAATTCATAGTTATGTCACTATTTAAATACAAGCATATTATACTTAATACATTGTTATAAATGTCACAGATATATTAAGAAAAAAATAGAATTCTATGTCTTACCTTAGTTATTAGTAGGTAGTGAAATGCCGTAAACTACTATCAAATTTATTAAAATAGACACTTCAGATTGATAACCTAGTCAAAACAATGATGCACCAAACATATCAACGCTGCAATAAATCACAGATTAACCTTCTATGAAGAAGTAATTATTATTATGTTTTTATTTATTCTGAATATATTATTTTTTATTAGGCAGTGAGATTAAATTTATTCATGCCGTAGATATTTGAAAACCACTTGAGGGCATCTATATTTGCTTACTATTTTCAACTAAACACTTCAGTTTATTAAAAATTCAAAAGCATAGCACAATGGCATTAATACAACTAAACACATTATTTTTGCAGTGAAAACAATGTTCTTATCACATGTATGCCTTGCTTCTGTTTGCACAATAAATTATCATGTCATATAAAGTCACAAGTGCCATCTCACAGTTTACAGGAATTATTATGAGCCTTCTGTAATGCAGCCTGAAGTGTCACTATGCTGTTCATTTGAGCGTACAATCTCAAGTGATAAATGGTAGTCATAAGACAATAGAGTACCTAACTGAGAAACCAATTAAAAGGAAAAAAGAAGTACTTAATATCCACTTATTATCAGTGTGGCTAATTAAAGTGTATTGTTGCTTGAAGTCATTGATTATTTTTCTCAAAAATTGAATGCATGGCCAGTCACAAGATCAAATTTATTCATTGTTTATTTAAAATGCATAAATTGCTTTTGAAATTAGTCAACAGCAATAAATTTATTGGTAATATTTTTTTAAATTTATCAGAGCATAAAGTAGGAAAGTAAACCAACTTCAGTACATACATACAAATTTTAATGCAGTAAGTAGTAATGGTAATAAATATTAGTTCTTGTTTTCTTTATCAAACAATAAAGACTTGAATTAGGATAGATAAAAAAAATATATTTCCATATAAAATATACAAATTATTCATGATGATAATTGCTATTTAAGGATATTATTAGTGTAAACACAGCTGTATGTGAGAAGTTAATTTGAAATGCCATTTTGTAAAAAAAAAACATTTTAGACACTTAAATAGAGGCACGAGTTCTGGTCTCACTATAATATTAGATAAAATAATTTTCAGATTTTCCATGCCAAGTTTGCAAATAATATCCTTATTTATCCGAGTAATTATAGTTCTAGACACATCGATTTATGAAAAATAATTACATCACATTCAGAAAAGAAATTAAAAAAAGAGAAAGTGCATTAGAGAAAGTATGTTCTTGAGTTTATGAACATTTGGTTGTTTTTGATAAAAAATGAAGGAGTATTTGGCTAATCATCTTCATCATAATGAACCCCAATTTGCTTTCTGATTGTGTCTTCAAGTTTAGCCAATATTAAACTTTCATCTAAAGACATGATCGCAGATTCAGTGAGGCCTAAAAAAGAAACAAAAGTAAAAAAAAAATTAAATAACATTGAAAATAAATTAATAGTCGCTTCATGTAGCATATGATCATATTTTACAATTATATTTCTCGATTTGAGTAGAAATATAGATTCAATTGTTATCTCTAAAAGTACATAATCTTAGCAGCTACAGAGTGAACTAAAGGATGTTTATAGTTCTAATATGAGATAATGGCATGGTAACTTATATATCTTTGATAAGGTTTTTAAAATTATAAAATATATCATTACATGAAAATATTGTTATATAGAATTGAAATAAATAAATACGTAATTATGAATCAAGGTAACAATCTTAATATTATCAATAAGAAAGTATGTTTATAAAAATTCATATGCATTTCCCAACTAGTGCAGTACTAAATAGTGGGAAAATCAATTTAGCAGATTTGTAATTAACTACCGAATTTCAATTAGTGTAACATTGACATAAATTTCGGGCGTAAAAAGATTTTCTTATGCTACAAACGTAATCACAAAGGTTGGAATGTACATTGTATATGAAATATCTAATCATAGCTGCGCACCTAGTGGTGGCATGACAAATTTACAGGAACATTGAAAAACTCTATCTCTGTACAGATAAATACTATGAAAAAATCTATTCATGCCAGTCTTTTAGAATGTTTTGAATATATATATTATAGTTAATTCTTCTTTTAACCATATCCGCTCCGAATGATGGAGCATATGTATCTTCACAATGTGAAGATTGTTTTGAGAGATTTTTTTCCAAGTAATAATTGTCAGTTATAGGCGTAACCAATTTAGTCCATGTCCTGGTTTTAAATGCACATGAAAAAACTTGTGCAATTTTTGCAGCTATGGAATTCAAACGGCTCATGAGTCATGGTATTTCACGAACATTTAAAAAATTCTTTTTATTTATTCCATATTAATCCACTTTTCATATGTAAGCATTAAATTATTATCAAAAATGTAAAAAATACAGTGTTTATTTGTTTAACCTTTTCGGTACGTCGATCTCGACTGTGTAGCCTTCTATTTATTATTTCTTAAATAATTATTATCTCACTAATTACATTGTATATGAATTTCAAATTTTGCCTATTTGTGGATAAAATACTTTAATAATATAAAGTATTTTTGTAGAATGTATTCTTTATAAAAATGATAATTTTACAAAAGTCAATCTGATATTAGAACTAAATATCTTAATAATGCGATAGATATATATGAAATGAAATGAGTAAGAAAGATACAAATGCAATTGTTGACAAGTGTGACGAAACATCAGGTTATATTGGTTAGAGAGAGATCGATATGTACTTGTATATGCACTCGCTCAAAGTTTAGGACAAAACACAGAAGGTTTTATTATAGTCATTTTTGGCGTCGAACGAAAATAGATTTAGTATTCATCTGCTTTTGCATATATACAGCTTATCATGTAAGATGTGCGCTTTCCTAATACATATTGTGTTTAGACACCTAAACTAATATAATAATATTTCAAATTTAATAATGCCGAGAAGATATTTGACAGAAGAAGAAATAAGAGATGCTGCTGAAAATTTTCGAATCAAATGTCGAATTTAGTAAGAACAGTTCTGTAAAACTTCACAGACAGCAACAGGATGCTATTAACCTTTATCTTTCTGAGTCTGCCACAACTTCGCTACCTGCAAACCGATCACCGATGTTTTGAGTTATTTTGATTTCATTTGTGACTTATCTTTGATTTTTATCTTGTGTGTTTTTGTTTGACTATTTATTTCAAATTGTTACTTGTATATGTTAAAAAAAATTTTTTTCAATGATAAATACTATTAGTGTCAGTAGTTTAAAAATAATTATCAGTCAAATAAACTGCATTTTAAAAATACTCACTTATTATAAAACTTTATTTTATTTTAAAACTAATAGGAAATGAATTTAATGAATTCTGTGTGTTGATTAATTATAATTACTCATGATATTTAAAGTTGCGAGTGTACTGTAAATGTTAATTTAAAGTTTGAAATGTATTTTGGAACCAGTTTATCATTTATTTATCTAATTCATGTTGGCATTGTATCTAATTTTTTTTTTTAATGCAGATTTATTATAACTATTATTGTTAATATGAAAGTATTACTATTTAATATTAAACCTGTTTTATTTATAATATTTGAAATGGAGAACATTTTTACGCACTGGCTGTATATTAATTTATAAACCTCCCCTTGCCCCACTTCTGTGACTGACGCATGAAGCAAAGCAGTTGCTGTTCAAACCAAGTTATAGTGAGACACAATACGAGTATGCGAGGTACGCATTGTAATACACTGTGCATGCTTTTTTTATTTTTACAAGATTAGATAATAATTTTAATATTTAAACACAAAATAAGGAGTAAAATGATAACAATACACTATTAAAAATCTTATTTCATCTTTTGGAGTAATTATTTTGCTTTTAAAATGCCTACAAATGGAAAATTCCATCGGTAATACAACGTTACATTACGGCAACCAACGTTATTTTCTAGCACGGTATGGAACGGGTTAATTCAACAGACTTTTATTATTTACCACAATATGTTATCATCTTTTGTTTATATTATGCTGTAATGCAATTGTAATAAAAATCACAATAAAAATATTGGTCAGTATTTTCAAGGATCTGTGAAAAATGATGTTTTATTTTGTTTATTAACTTTAGTTGGCACAATTTTGAATAGCGCACTGTTTTCAGAAAACTCTATTCCAGCTACTATATCCAGTCACCCTATTTTTAAGACGCCTTAGTATCGACCCATTCCCAGCAGAAGATCGTAAGCGTATAAATTTAATTTTATAGGAGGAGGTTTTTATCTAAGGTTCTAAGGCTATTTTAATAAATAAATTAAAAATTAAAAATGTGTGTATATTATTTTGTAACTTAAGATATGGGCTGATTAAAACTTGATACCACGCAGGTATCTATTTTGAACGGATTTGATAAATAAAATATCTTCTTTCTACCAGTATGTTTCTGAACGATGTTGAAAGGTATTGTAAATAATATTGATTATTCTCGAACCTTTGTTAATGCATTGACGGCATTCCTCTGCTTCATAACGCAAACCAACGCTGTTAGTAAAATTGAACGTCTGTGGCGCTATTGGAAGTGGGAACTCCTTGTTGCAATCATGATCGAATTGAAGGTTTACTGGACACCAGAAGTACGACAACTGAAATTTGAGGAGAGTGAAATTGTGATAGAGTCGTATTATGCTGGACTATTGCAACTTATTTGTAAGAAAGTTATTTTTGAAAACTATTATCGCTAATATATTTTAAATATAATATTTAGATTTCTCATAATAAGATAATTAAATAAAAATTTTGTTACATATTTGAGCAGTAAGAGTTTAAATGATAACAATAATGAATCTTTTTGTATTTATAGATCATTTTCATAGATCAGTTTAGATTAATTGTCAATATTACCTTTACAGATCCTTTGCTTCCAACGACAACAGCTTCATTAGAAAGATTTACTTTGGAATGAGTTGTTAGTGTAGCTGTTCCTCCATTGGAATAAGTCATCACACAGGACATGGATTCGTCCACACCATCTGCATTCTTATGACCCGCAGCCACAATTTTAGTTGGTTCACAGCCAAAAATTGTTTGTGCAAACTGGAGAACATAAACTCCAATATCTAGAATAGTTCCTCCCCCTAACTTTTTTGTACTGAAAATTAATTTTCATAATCAATATCAAATTTAATCTTACAGATTATCTACTATTGAAATTTAACAAGAAAACTGTTTCATTATAAATTCTAAAAATAACTATAGCTACAAATAGAAAAAAATCAATGGTATTTCCCGTACTTTTTACTACTAGGTTTTTTTGCATTATGTGTGATGCTTGCAGTATTTTATAATTCTAAAAAATCACAAAAATGGTAGTACGCCATTGTCACACTTCACTGATTTATCAGGGTATCCCCCATTTGTATATGTATATTTTTAAACTATTCGAGACAAGGGTTTCTAAAATATTAGTTGACCCGGGCCTCGCATTTTTTCTCAAAGCCTTGATCATGTGTATACTGGGAGAAAATTTACTAGGCAGCAAATAACCATAATGATGTTTTATTTGTTGCTATCAATTGTTTTCCCATTTGACCAATGGCTGGAATAATAATTTTCTGCATCAAACTATTTATAGTATGAAATATTATAATTCAATGTTTACGAATGACTTACTGAATGATTTTTTATCTGTGAATATTCACACTAATATTTCCAATTCTCCTTATAAACATATATTCATGCTGTTTTATCATAAAATTGAAAAAGTGTTTACCCCATAATAAAATGGTAGCTCCTAATTTAGTTTAAAGCTGAGAAAAAGGTAATAACATACTTCAATCTGTCCACGTTACTGATTGGAACGCCAAACTCCGCATTGACCTGATGGATTTCACCTAGCTCACCACTTTTGATTGACTCCCTAAGGGAATAATAGGCAGGGAAGAAGCGAGACCAGATAGCTTCCATGAGGAAGAGTTTCTTCTGCCGAGCAAAGTCGATCAGAGACTTGGCTTGTTTGTGATTCATGCACATTGGTTTCTCGCACAATACATGCTTGCCGTTTTCGAGCATCAGTTTTGCCATTTCATAATGCTGAGGATTTAATGAGCCAATGTAGACAATATCTGAAAAATATTTATTTATCCTGTTTATTATGGATTAAGAATATCGCTAATAATATCATACTTGTAATCAGTTATTTTCATTTTGGTATAATGAAAATTGACAGTCTTAATAATTTGTTTAAAAAAAAAAAAAACAAAGAGTCTTTAATTATAGAGAAACATTTTTAAATTCTTAGTCATTTGTTGCATAGTGGATCATAAAATTTTGATGTAATTGTGCTTTGATGAAGATAGAACTATTCCAATTCTGCTAATATATACAGGCTGATTTCCATTAAGTTTAAGAATAATGTAAGTAGTTAGTACGTCCAGTTTGTGTTGATATTGTTTATATTTTTAAATACTCATATAACCTGAGAAGAAAAAAATTTGCATTTATGGTGATGGTTTATAATTTCCTCTTGATTTGATATTTCAGAATACCAAAGTGTTTTCTAATGGTCTCACAATCATCGTTATAATGGGAATTATGCTATATATGACTTTCGATATACAACAATCGGGTTAATCAAATGGTGTATATGTTAAAATGAAAAAGGTATAGATACTTTAAACATGTGGAATATTATAATTATTTCTAGAAGACCAAATGAGAAGTTCTTAGTGTTTTAATTATTAATTTTACCATTTATATTTTAGATAATTCCATAAAATCTGTTCAATTAAGGATATAAATATTAATTCAATGTATACATTGTTTTTCATTAATTATGGCTAATTGATGTAATTGAGAACTAAAACTCATAATTAAGGCGGTTAATGCCAGAGTGGGCTATCCCCTTTCTGAG
>JAPMAE010004466.1:0-10102 GCA_036584705.1 Rhyacophila sp. 25_7
AATAAAATACTATTTACAGAATTAATGAATGAACTTTCTTTGACTGGCGTAGCAAGCATTTTTATATTGAAATCGATTAAATATAATCATCATCAGTTGAAAATACTGTGACCGACGAAATAGGTCTTGAAATTAGAAAAATAAATATCTCTGTGGAACAATATATAAAACTGTGTTATTATTTGAACACTGAAATTCTTGTCAACCATACAATTATAAAATAAATCATGTCGAGGACCTTTTTTTCCTATAACACGCGTTAACTTTGGGCTTTCAATAAATAGTATAGAATAAATTTACGTTTAAATTAAAATAAGTCACTTTTAAAAATATTCGTAATAAAAAAATGCAACTTATTTTTGGTCCATCTAATCAAATACAATATTTAGCACATTAAATAATATACTAATAATTTCTCTTGTACGTCTTTATATAGGTTGATCTACTTCGATGGTATTTAGGATGAATCGCTATCGAGAAATTAACTAAATCTCTAGAGAAACTAAATCAGTTATAAACGTAACATATATTACAAAAAAAAAATCTATAATAATTCCAATATATTCTCAAATTGTGCATGCCCGTCTTTTACGTATCGCCTGATTCTCGCTCGCAATTGTTCTCCATAACAAGCCGGAAAATAGGGGAGTAAGTTTAAAAGAGAACTAGTGAAGTGGACGAAATTATTTTTTATGTTACAAGTTAGTTGCACGTGTATCCGATCATGGTAATCCAACCCTAATTAAAAAGTACTGCCCTGCTCCCGCGAGGGATAATCTTTCGTAAATCCTCCCTGTGACATAACGTTTATAAATTGGAAGCCCGATGACATGATACCAGGTGATCATCTCTTCAAGCGTGGATACTAATGGACATGACTTGTATAAATTACTATCCACCCTTCAGGGGAATCTTAGAGACCGTTATTTTATTTGTAAATGTAATGACACATTTAAAATACATTCATAATATTAAGAAGTTTTTTATTTATTCGTATTTTCAGTATTAAAACAATGCCCGTATGGTAAATTAAATATAACTAAATTCTGTAAAGTCTTTGGATGAATTAAGTAAAAAAATGATTCTAATAATCATGACTTATTTTATCATCAACCTCAAAACATGTCAATCTTGAGGATTATGGAGTAATGTTTCGTTGGGGCTATTATTTCCACAACCTATTAGTCATTTTAGATATCTCTTGTTTTTTTTAATATAAGTATTTGGACTACTGAACTGAAGGAGCCTTTCGTAGTTTTTGCACGTTGGACCAAAATTCGTAGCCATGCCACTGGTGGAGAGCCATTATATTGAAACGATAATACAGTATTAACATACTTTTTTCACAACTGATTAATTAATTTATTTTGCACTAGAATTACTATTTACATAATTATTAATTATTATTACTATTGAATTGGCGCCACGATCCATTCGGTTCTATGGCCGACTGCACAACCTCTCTCCAGGCTTCTCTGTCTCTAGCTCTTTCTCTCCAGTTATTCCCGCTCAAAATGTTTGCATGTTTAGTTTCGTCATCGGCCCATCTCATTTTGGGATGGCTTACTTATTCAATAATTGTAATTTTAAATGAACAATTGACATCTGTAGTGCTTTTTTTGACATCTAAGGAGTACGTTGTTAATCCATTAGTAGTTTTAGGACTCGAATTCTACAGCTGGAATAATACATATTCATTTATTTCCATGGAGAGCCTATGGATGAAAGGTTATCTTAATAATTAAGAATGTCCGCTCATAAAAATCTATGATACGTACTGTGAATATCTATAATAGGGCTGTAACGGAGCTCCGCTTTCCCATCTCTAAGTGCGGAACTTCCGCATGAAATTGTACCTCTGCAACCGCAGGTTTTGAAGTGGGGTTAACACGGGGGTTTGGATTGGATTGGAATTGCAACTTTTAATGTTCAGTCAAGGTTAAATATAATTACTGAAATTTGAAGAATTTATATTATGTATTACAGTGTTTATATATACATATGTATTCTATATTTACTTTGAAATGATGTTCATTTTCACTCGATAATTAGTTAAAATTATTTATAAATAGGAGAACACTACTATGTTGATATTTAAATGAAAATTCAATTCTAAATATTTAAAAAAATATTTTTCAACTCCGCTTCTGTTAAATCTCTGCTTTTGCGGGTGTGAAACTCTTGACCTCCGCATCCGTGAAGATGATCTCCATTACAACCCTAGTCTATAATAAGTAAAAATGAAAAAAACTCAAAGCCATTGTTTGTAACTGAATCAAGACAAAAAAAATAATAATACATTTTACATCAATTTAAGAAATATACAGTGAAACTTCGTTTTTACGTTTTTGAAGGGACTGACAAAAAACGTAATAATAGGAAAAACGTAGATCGGGGGTTGGAATATATATATATACACAATATAAATTTGACAATGTTTTTATTTGCCAAGACGAAAACGAACGAAAAAATTATAAATTAACAAATTTCAGCAACAAACTACCGACGCGTTTAAACCAAAGCACAGAATGGCCAAACCATATCGTCAGCTTACCTATGATTCGCTAAAACAAACGTTTACTTACCAATCGACTCATGTTACACGACTCGCGTAGCCTTGATCCCAATATTCGTTCCAAAAATAATAAATCGTTGACCATTTAATTGAATTTGTTTATAAATTCAATTGAATTAAAAATATTAATAAAAAATAATTGCGTGAAATAAAAACGTAAAAGCGGATGTACAAAAATGAAACGACACTATAACAATTGCACGCACATACCAGGAAAACGTTAATTTTGGGCACATAAAAACAGGGTTTCACTGTATTTCGAATTATATTCGGAGAAATTGCAATGAATTATATTTACAAGTAGATAGGTAGGTTTGTTACTAAATCTGAGATTACTTACTGTTTGTACATTAATAGGTATGAGCGTACCGATTATTCATCTGGCTATATGTCAATTATTCGAGACCAATCTGAATATATCGCCCGTGATAATCCGGAGCGAGAACAAACAAGTGTTAGACCAAATAGAGACGTGACATGTTCGCATTATAAAAAAATCACTATGTAAATGTATGCTTTGTCATTCGCATAATTTAATATTCAAATTTAGATTTAAATCCGTTACGCATACATACAGGGTTTGTTTAATTTTACCCCCGATATTTGTGCCCCACTGCTGTATTTTTTACATTTTAAAAAGAACAGCGGCACATTCATTGTTCAAATAACAACTAACACTACAAAATAAAGGAGTTAGTTGACTGGCCAGTATACGTTGATACATTTTAAAATTTGCTATGAAGTAATTGTATTGAAAACAGCTGTAAACTATTGCATTCAAATAGTACCATCGTTTTATATACTAATTTCTGCATTTTTTTCAAATTTAAGTTAAGTACAATATTTTCTACTGATTCCTGGTCGTTATTTAAAAAAGGGAATATCTGGATTAAACTATGTTATTATTTCAATATAATGGCTCTCCACTAAGGATTTGTATGAGTATTAAATAAAATTAATTATGTAAACTATATTTTATTATTATGATCTATTCGATTCATTATCCATGGACAAATGGACAATATAACTCTAGGATTCTCTGTGGAAATCTCTCTTCCTCCGGTCACTTATACTTAACTCATGTATTATGATAATTAAATGAATGAATATTGGTTAAACGAATTTCATTTTTTCTGTGATTTTAAAAATTCCAGAAAATCACACCGAAAAAATTGCGATCATTTAGCCTATTGCCGAGTACACAAACATCGATCGTCTAAGCTTTGCTTGTTATCTTTTCTGCATACTTCATGACATAGTACGCTCGTTTTCTTTGACAGTGACCCAAAAGCTGGATGCTTACTAATGTCTCATCATATATATTTTTGAGAGTTCTAAATGTATAGCATTTAACAAGCAGTGGCGTAACCCCAAATTTCGAGCCCTAATGAAAATATTACGGAAGGGGCTTTCAGTTTAACATTTTTTAATGAATCGAGATTTTTTCTCTAAAAAATGATAACCATATAATCAACATGTGCTTGGCAATCGGTAGATTTTCGTAATTAAAAAACTATTTTTTATTGTTCAGTCAAATAATAAAATCAATAGACCTTCCTACCCGAGCATATAAAATGTAAATTGTTGGACGAGTTCAGGGTTCATACTTATTCCAAAGCTTTCGTTTTGTGGTTCAAGTGTTCTTTGGAGTATTTTATTTATAAATGTTAATTCCGATTATATTTGGCATCTAAAATATCTACACGTAATTTAGAACATAACTACAAATGGAAATAAAATAAAGTAATATGACTAAAAAGAATTATTGTAATGAAGGGTTTCATTTAGACATATTTCAAATAAATCAATACACAGTTCGCGATTATGTTGTTTTATTTTTAAATACATATTTCAAAGTCTCATGCATACAAACAGAGAACGTTTATTTTTTGCGCATTAGCGTTATGAAATAAATGGAATAGTATTTTTTGTACCGAAATTCAACAATTTAGCGTCAAAACTCAAGATGATAATCTCCCTCGGGTCCTAACAATGCACACGACCATCAATCACTCGTATCCGTTTTATTATAAGTACTTATTTTTACTTTAATATCAAGAAAAAATGGATTGATCATTTTCACCCCTCGCAGATGTTTTTTACACATAACAATACTCGTACTATCAATATTGCGCGTATATAAGTAAACATTGAAAGAAACAAATCGCTTAAAAATATCAACAAAATTTTGATAGTTTTCGGAGGCCACCAAAGTTTTATGGCAAGGGAAAAATCTTACACGGAACAAAAATAAATTTTATGTATAAACTTTATGAATTAATACTGTGAATATATGTGAGAAAACAATAATTGAAATAGTATCCAATGAAAAATTAATCCATTTTGACAATGAAATTGTCAGTTGAAGGCTGTGATACTAGAGAAGATCGTAATATTATAGCTATTTGGAAATAAAGTACTCCGAAGAATACTTATACCAGTTAAACGAAATTAAGGATTTCGCATTTTAACCCTAATGTTTTGAAGGCAAGGAGAATCAGATGGACGGATCGTGTTGTTTGGTGTCATGAATTTATAATTTTAAAGAAGGTATTTTAAGGAACTTTAGTAGGTACTCGTCTCCTCAGTCATCACAGAAAGCGATGGAGGGATAACGTTACGAAAGATGCTCAAATGTCCAGAATAGGCGGTTAGTGGTTGTGCACACTCACCTATGGACCTAATGGATCACATACGACGTATGTTGTTTAAAAAAAGTAATAAATTTGTCAAGTCTTACATGTGCATTTTAATATCTTGCGAGCTTTAATTGGATAATATATTTGGTACTTATTTTATTCAATGACTCCTCGTGATTGTACGGTAATAATTTTGCGCTAGTGTGACGAAACCTTCTCATCAAAATCTACTTAATTTATACTAGAAAAATATACGATGAAATTGATAATTAAATAGAATAATTGACAAAGGTATTTTTTGATAGATACAAAGTTGCATTTATTATTATCATTGCGTTTTTCAATAATAATAAAATCTCTGTTACCCTTCATAAGCCGCACAACTAATTCTCTGACAATGCACAATCACGAAGAAGGCACTGTAGTCGCATTCTATGTATAACAGAAAACCACAAGACGAACATTAAAATTTTTTTTTTTAACTATAGGCATGGCCGCCATGTTGGTGATTTTATGGAAGTTGATGGTAAACCGCAAGATAAGCTGCTTCCTTTGTAAGTCTTATAATTGGATTTCTTTTTACGATTATCTCATGTACAACAATCAACTTAAATACAAACGTTGTTTGCTACATATTTTTGAAATTTAAAATAGTGAAGGAAATAATAATCTCTGCTCCAAGTGTGACAAGAATATTTTTTCAATTCCTCAGTGCCATAACAGTATGTTATTTACATTCGCTCAACTTTTTGTGCCAAGATACATACGAAATATTATAAAACATTGTCTCTTATTCATCTATTGAATGGATTTCAGCCTACCAACCACATTATAGAAACATTGAAAATTGTTGGTAACTGAAAATACACTTCCACAACATTCCATCTACTATTCTATTGGATATATAATTAATTAGTGAACATATTAGAGAAGAGAGAAGACCAGTGGCGGATTAAGAAAAATGGCAAGCAAACCCTAGGCAAGACTTAATGCGAGGCACTACTCATAACACAAAATTACCGTTAAAATTATTATTAATACATATTGAATGTCATGTATGTTATTTTTTTCTGGACTTGAATAACAGCGAATATGTGTCTATTATATATATAATAATATGTACATATACGAGTATGTTTCTACTGCATACGATTGACCAATATGACGTTGATTACTAATATTAATTATTTCACATATTGATAATTATTTTGTGCTGTAAATATATTTATTGATTGAAGTGTGGGGAAACTCAGCTGCTAAAACTGAATAATATGACACCGTTGATTCTATATTTTTATTTTTTAAGATAACCAATTATTTTTAAATTTGTTTAAATTGTTCACGACAATTAACACATAAATTATAAATTAAAAAATAATGTTTATATAATATTAAGGAGACTAAATTTAAAATAAAGTGAAATAAGATTTTTATTTTGTGTAGTTTAATTTGAATTAGATGTACTAGTGACATCTGCCAATGGATCAATAACAGCATGGAAGTTAAAGGTGTTACCCTTAATTAAGCGGTTGCATGTGATTGTATCATTGTATTTATATATGGTATACATAATCACGCGTCTACTCATTTATAATGATAACTCTATAAATTGTAAATGTGTATATATTTTTTTTTGTATTTTAATAAAATATACAATTTTTTGATTCTCCGTAATAAGAGAATACGGATTGTTTAAAAAAAACTCTTATATTGTTACCAGAAACATTCTCATATATTTATGATATTTTTTCACAATTTTATTTTAATATAAATAATAAATCAACAATGGATTACTTTCTTTGCGCATATGCTTCTAATAATCAAGCAATACATATACAATATTAAAGTGTTTGTATTCTGGCAATTTCAGGTTGACCATGGGTTGACCTATGCGGAATGTGGTGACAACTTAAATGTCAATATCTTTACTGTCCTTTTAAGTTGCCAAATTTAGAACACTTTCTTTGACACTGAACCCTGTTGATTTCATTCCATCGTTAATTGTGCCAAAATTCACACTATATAATTTTCTTATTTTTAGTTTTACAGACGGTTTAATGATGAACAATAATATTCCCCAACTCACAATCGCGCATTTATTATTATCAGGATCCTCAATGTTGGCCTTAAAATATTCTCCGTCCGAAGAAACAGTGTCTTATGGAACATTTGGGAATATACTTTTATACGGTTTAGCAGGCTTCATCAGATATGGTAATTTATATTACGATGATATTAAAAGAAATAGTATCAAATAATATTATGCATAATTACGTGGATTATAACTTATTGCTTTTAGTGTTTATACGTGCAGAAAAGCTATATTATAATTTCGTATAATTTTATAGAAGAATTGGCTTGCATGCGACATATAAATTGTATATATTATATATACAATATTTTGTAATATGTGGTGGTAAGTTCTTAAACGCGTAGTGTGGAATAGGCAAATAAAGGTAATATTTTCAACATTCCATATCTGGATGACAGCGTTACAAATTTGATTAAAAATATGTAGTTAGTTAGTTTATTATAACGCACTCGAATCACACTAATGGTTTTTTTTCGTGCTACAACATTCTGCTAAGACTCCATATGCCAAGAGAAATTTAACAATTCAATATTGCATTTGACGTGGAACTGAGAAGATTAAATGAGTATGGTATTTTGTTCTTCATAATTAAAATTAACCAAAGTATATCGCAAATTGAATACTACTGTAAATTGGTGAAATAGCATTTATTTACATAATTTAATTCATTGTATATGAATAAAACATACATTGTACAGTTTTTCGAATTTAAACTGCATACAATATTAAAAACTGACAATATTCATCATATTTAATGTATATAGCAATAATGATGCATACTTATTTGATAAGTCTTTCTAGTTGATTATACAATATAGAATTTAATACGATTGGCATATGAAGATTCTTCTTTTTTATGTCAGCTTTCGATTAACAAGTTCATTTCACCATTCTAGAATATTATTTTTTATTATTCATGTACATTTTACACTTTGTGTGAATTATATTGTTTCTTCACTATTACTTAATGATAACTCCTATCATTATTGAATTATTCAAGAAATTCTAAATATTTTACCAACAGTAATTAATAATAAAATATGCCAGTTATTACTATACATTGTAAAACTAGTGTTACATCACATTTTCAATAGAAAAGATTTTTTTAAATTTTTTCTTCGATTTCAACATTTTGTTGTGAATGTAAAATTCAAGTGTTAAATATTTTAATTGGAACACTGTTTTTTCCAATTACTTTTTTAGTTTAAATTATAACTACTGAAATAAACGATTCCAACACATTTGTTCCATTAATATACCTGGTAGTGGACACACAGAATACTCATCAATGTAATTCTCAAAGTGCTAATAAACTTGATACAATATTTACTAAAACTATTTTTTATTAAAATGTTTTATTTTCACATTATTGAATCTAATGTGGTGTAAACAATCACATGGATAATAAAACATTCACAAAATTTTCCGAATTGAATTTATTTTCGACTGAGTGAGAATTTCATTTTTAGTTCTTATGAAAACTACTTTTTTTAATGTTTGTTACTGCTTACTTGAAATGATTTTTGCTTTCAATAATATGGTTTTTATTTAGAAGTGTTATAGTATTTTTTCATATATTAAAACATCACACAGTAGTGCCGCATTTCATCTAACAATATTTAATAGTTTTATTATTGTTAGTTTTCTTATTTACTTAAGATTGCAACAAGATATTGTCTCTGAAATCTTCATGTATTTAAAAAAAGTCATGTTCAATACATTTTTGTAGATTTTTCTTGGTGATTTGTAATTAATATATTGTAATTCTATAAAATATTCAGCTTTATTAAATAAATATATGAACACCATCAGATCATTCTTTTAATAGTACAGTAGAGCTAGATTGTATTGTGACTTGAGATTTCTAGACCTTCCAGAATTTTTTTGTCGAAGTTTCATTCTCGTTGGTTTATTAAAGGAAAAGTTTTCAATTATTGAAATTTAACTGCTTTTCTTGATAATCTACGTTTTATCAAATATTGTGGGCTTATTAAGAATATGAAATATTTACATTTTTAATAGTTTTTCCAATATTTTCTTATATGACTGATAATTTAGTATGATTTCTTCACAACCTTACTGATAATTAAAGAATTTGACTGTATTTTCTAACAAATAAAAGTGATTCTGATCCTTATATTAATACGAATAACCAAGAATGTAGTTGATAACGTTATAAAAAATTCACCATCTCTTCGCATATTGTATATTATCATTAATTTCACATGACAATTTTCAGCTATTCCTGATATGCACAATAGTGCACCGATGAGTAGATTTTTAGCGATTACTCACATGCTTACCAGGAACCTAGCACTACCATGTGTGGTAACCTACTTGTATCTGATGTCCGGATATTCATCGGATATTGCGTATGTTCATTTTGTATCAGGAGCTGTTCCTGTGCTTCTATTTTTGTTCAAACGTGGAGCAACGCCACTGACTGATTTCGTTTTAGCTGCAAATATATTGTCACTTACATATATTTCATATTTATTTGGAAATGTGTGGGGAATAGGACTTGCGGTTTGTCACATAGTTAACCATTTTTTTCTCAATCAGTTAAAGGATAATTTGACAGCTCCAGTCGACTGTTTGTTTGTAGTCGGGATGTGCTTTTTTAACATATTTGCAGTCAAAACACTTAAAAACTATTGAATATTAAATTTACAGAGATTGTTTTTATCTGCTATATACATTTATATACGTGATGTTTTCTACTTTTTTATAATAAATATTTATATGTTGCCTA
The DNA here is from genome assembly GCA_036584705.1 of Rhyacophila sp. 25_7. Taxonomy (NCBI): domain Eukaryota; kingdom Metazoa; phylum Arthropoda; class Insecta; order Trichoptera; family Rhyacophilidae; genus Rhyacophila; species Rhyacophila sp. 25_7. The sequence continues at coordinate 10,059 of JAPMAE010004466.1, forward strand.
AAATTTTGTTTTATAACCTTTTGTTAAGTGTAACCTTAACCTTC
>JAPMAE010004472.1:0-14134 GCA_036584705.1 Rhyacophila sp. 25_7
AGAATAAAATTACAGTATATAATACCAGTATAAACCATCTAATTAATTGAAAACAGGTTTTGTTTTCAAATACGCACCGTGGATATTCGATAATTTTTTAGCGCTACCTTAGAATTTGACACAGTTCGTGCAGGACGATTGGCGGAATTTTCTGGGTTGTCTTCTGTCCGATTTGCGGCGTCGAGGTGGGGGGGCGAGGTTTGGTCAGCTGAGACATCTCCGGTTTCCTTTTTGACGGGGAGGCCTTTGGACTCGCCTAGTTTGCCCGCTTCTTGCCCTGTTTCGGCGCGTTGTCTGGCTTCGACGCGTCAGCTTCTGGTGTATCGACGATTGCGGACCCGGTTGGCTGCGGCGAGCTTTTGGCACTTCTTGGGTTGCCTTGGCGATAGCTTTATTCTCCTGCCGCTTGGGTGGAGATTTGAGCTTCGCTTAGGCTGCAGGAGGAGAGGCGGCTTTTTCCAGGAGTCGCCTGTGCTCCTTCAGTATTTCCTCGTCGGAGTCTGGTTCCGTTTCATAGTCATCGTCTTCGTCGGTCTGGTACTGGTAGATGTTCACGTTGAAGAGCAAAGCGATGGTCTCAAAAAGAGGCCACACGTCGTTTACCGTGACTTTTTTCCTCGGCTTGCAGGCGATGTCGTGAATTAGGTTGCTGATGATCTTGTTAATTCCTCGGTTGGTCTCTATCTGTAGAGGCGTTTGGTCTGGTCGAGTGCTAGGCAGAGAATGATCTTTTTTGCGATGCGCCCACTTCGAATGCGTGAAAGTGAATGTTCGAATATCTTAATTCTTTGTCGTTAGGCGTTTAAAAGAATGACATAGTGAGATGGCCGTGTACCTGCTAATATGGTTGGCTAAATGATATTCGACAAATCAAATAGAAAAGATTTTTACAATATATCCAAACTAACTGTAATATTCGATACAAATAGCTTACTCGTTACGGAATTTTCTGAAATAAGCGCAGCGTGCTGTTTTGTCGAATAGTTGGATATTCTACAAACCAGCATGGAATAATTATTAATTTATGTGGTTTATTCGATATATTTTTTAAAATATCTCCGGTTTTCAAACAATATTTACTATTTTTATAAATGATTTCGGTGCGTTTTAATAAAAAAAATGATTTGCATCAAAATGTCGATTTCGACAAAAACAGATATTCGATAAACTAATCCTAAGACGACGATATCTCATAATGCTTTCACTTTTGAACCCCTATGAAATTGGTAATATACTACAAAGTGCTAATTGACCTTTCAACCACGACTAGTAGATTGCTGACCACGTTGATGCCTTTACTTCGTACGGAGCTATTTACCAGAATCTGTCCTCGCGCGAGTTTTATAGAGCATGCAGACTAGGTTTCTACTAAAACTAAATTCTAAGCCTTTTCCAGATTTTTGACTTTGTTGAAGAGCATTTTCACATACTCATTGGTTTCACACTTAGACCGAGGGTACAGGTATTCACTGAGGGTACAGGACACTTCATGCCTCGTAAGAATAGCTGTAAGGCAATTGTAATAATCAGACAAATTCTTCTACACTATTGCCCATAACAACACCATCACATCTGATTAAAATTAAATAAAGTAAAATAAAACTAAAAGATTTTTAGTGTGCTGTCAGGGAGGTGGTCACAAACAATTGCGGCTGCGATTACTGACGGGTAAGCGGGGGGTAAAAAAAATATTGTCCACCTATCATTTATGTCTATTGGAGTGTCTTCGAATCCTTTTTTGAGAGTCGCCTCTAACAAAGTGATCCACCCGCATCAATACATTAATATTAAATTCCTTGAAAAGCTTACTTTTTATACGAATGGAAAATTCTTAGTTTTCGTCAACTGATTCAAGCATTCTTTAAAGTATCGCATGGATTTTTTGTTTTATAAAAGTTAGTTGAGCTTTAAGTTTCATTTTCTACTTACAAAATTCGTTGATTAAGTGTAACAATTTTAATGTTAATTGACGTTTTTTTTATTCATACAACGTTATTTATATTTTGTTTTCTTTTATTATTTGCAGCTGTTTAGATTTATTTAAATAATCTTAAATATTGTGTTGGAACTATTAATTACCCCAATACTATTTAATATTTTTATATGCTAATATACGAAAGATATCAGCTGTTTATATATAGGTTCAGTTACGCTATAATGAACTCTAAAGTAAAAAAAAAATGAATTGGAAGAACGTTCAAATAAATTCAACATAAACAAATTTATAAAGAACCCTTAATTACACTAATAATTATTATTTTAGGTATGTGTTTTATATATAATGAGAGAATAACTATTTACTTTTAAAAAAAATCTTATATTCGATTCGAACAAAATTTTAGTATAACGGAGTATATTTTACGTCCCACGAATTTCGCCGTAACAAGACTTTTAGAATATAGATGTTATGACCATTAGTTACAGGGTTCCCGTCGGCATCGGGAGTCATCGGCGGAAGTGGCGTTCCGGTGCCGAGCGTCGCTCCTGCGGCGCCCGCAGGTCCTGGGGCTCCTGCCGGACCCGCAGCGCCCCCGGTCATGGCCCAGCCGAGCGGGGGAGTGGGCGGGGTGCGCAGGTAAGCGTCGATGCGGCCCTCGAATATAGCCAGTGCCGAGGGAGCACTTAAAACCAATGGCGGTATTATAAATAATTATCTTTAAATAATGGCTACTGACATGTTTCATTAATAAAGTATTTATTCGATGGTAAAGCTTTTCCATAAAAGTTTTCGGAACGGAGCTATTTTGAAAACTGACCGAATTCATTAATTAAATTGATATAATATCAAATACATTAACCAATTTTCTCACATCAAATGCACTATATCATGTTTTGAAGACATAGTCTACACCCACTTTAAGCCAGAACATTGATCTATATTATTTGGTTATGGGTATTAGTAAAAATGATCTAAATACTTGTAAATCGTTGCAAGGACCGTCTATGAAAAAATCGTGAATTATTTATATAATTTATCAATATATAAATTTACCAACAAAACAGCTTTTATTCAAAAGAATACAACCATACAATGAAAAAGTTACCATCGAATAAATTCATTAAATAACAATTTAAAATAAAAACACAATAAACATCACCTAAATAATATATTTGTATAAAAATAAAACAATAAATTAGCATTCCTTCAACTCTAAAATATAATATTATTTTTTTCTAATTTTGTTCATAAATCACGTAATGTCCTTGAAAGCGAGGGAGGGATCATTACAAATTCATTGCATTACAAAGGGGAGGGTGGGTTAAATTTTATTGTTACGTAACACTTTTTTCTTTCAAAAAGTGGATAGAAGTTGATTGAACATTTCATTCATATTTAATTTGAAAAATTTAGTAACCTACTGAAGAAGAGAGAGAAGTTTAAGCTGAACGTTTACATTGCATTACGTGCAAGGGGAGGAGGATAAAAAACGTAAGAAAAAACGTTACGTGGTTATCGACGACCCCATATTCAAAGTTTCATACTACAATTAGACAAATTTTATTTGAATGTATAATTTGATTCTAGCATTTTATATTTATTTTAAACGAAGAATAATATCTAGGTAATTTTATTTTAAATAATTTATTTTAACTCAATTTTTTGATTTATAAAAATATTATTTCAGTATTTTATTACCAATTTTGTAGTTATAATAAACAGCCATTTAAAAAGCTCTCAAACGGATTTAAAGCGTATTTATTTAATATTTATTATTTTCTCTACTCTCAATCATTATTGGGAATCCCATTATATTGACATAGTTAATCAGTTTTTATACATTTTTTCATAAAAATATTTTAATAAAATTTATGAAAATGTTTCAATAGACAAAACCGGTCTTGCAACGTTATTAAAATATAATTTAGAAAAAATGAATAAGAACTGTATAATACTCGTAAGTTCAACATATTGAAATAAAATATAAATCTATGCAAAAGAATATATCGGAAAATGTTGTAGAAAGTCAAATAAATTTGGTAATTTCTTTTATAAATCTTTGGTCTGTAAATAGAATTCAAGTAAAATATTTATTTTAAAATAATATAATTACCAAAATCATTCAGTAATAGAAAAATTATATGCATACAATAATAATTGCTATGATTTTCACCAAAAAATATGCAATAATATTTAATAGAAAGTTTTTTATATTTGTTCTTTAATAATAATATAAAGGCGTTTGTTTGAAATTATAAAACAACAAAACATAATTTCTGTCTTTTCTACCTCAACAATTAACATACAACATCAAAGACTTTAAGCAATAATATATTTATATATTATTCAAAATAACGTTTATAAAAATCTTTCAACTAAAAAATACTATTTTCAACAAAAAAAATCTACGTCGTTTGAAATATGATACGTTTCTTATTTAAAAAAATACATAATAAATTTTGAATCGACATTCGAACAATCTTCAGTTGTGATTTTTTGTTTTTTGTATATTTGCAAAATGGTAGTTTAATTTTATATTTAAAGCATCGCTATTTGTTTGGTTTATTATTATAATTAAAAATTGGTAGCTTAGAAAAAGTAGAGTTTGGTTTGGTAATTGCTTTTGATAACTAAGTAGCTTTGGAGTATTGTGTTACTTTTGATTGTAATTGTGATGATCAATTTGAAGCACCGATGTCGAAATTAATGATTTATTTGTAAAATCAGAAGATATTAACGGTATACACATTAAATAAAAGCATTTTATTTAAAATAGTGTATTTAAATTCTTTATAAAAAAATGTTATACATTAAAAATCAAAAATATGTTATACAATGATAAATAGATTTCTTAATAAAACCTATTTTATTTAGATAAACAATACTAATGTAGATAATTAAACTCGTTATCATATTTTAAATAAACAAAGTAACAAAAAGAATTATTCTTTTTTGAAGTCTTCACTCTTCTTTTAAATATAATATATTTTTTTTGAACTTTCATATCGGTTATTAAATGAAAACTTGTATTTATTTTGTATAAAAACATATTTGGAAATTCTATCATAATCACTTTTTTTTAAATTTTTACTGTTTATTGAATTTCGTTCATTATTATAATAAAACTTCTTCTGATATTTTCTATACTCATTTTTCACAGACTTGGCCTAATTTATTTACTTATATGTAGGTTTCTATATTAAAAAAATAATATTTAGAAATTTTATCAATGAATTGAAAATTGTTTTGAACTCATTTTGTATTTGAAGGGCCAATAAATTTGTAGCAAGTGCCAAAAAACTGTTTACGGTGTCCACATTACATATTTTTTTATTGTTTATATTGCAAATTGTATTTGACATTATAAATAAGTTAACTTTGGAAATGCACGCCTCATATGTGGTACTTAGTATTTTTTTCAAATATTACCTACTTTATAGATTACAAAATGAAAAACAATTTTTATTGTTTTTGATAATTTTTTATAATAGAAATTGTTTTAAAAACATCAATATTGATCAGTAGATAATACAGTAGTTAAATAACATGCAAAAGATGATAACATTAACATGTTGTAACTAATTAAAATCTTTTATTTTTTTATAAATACAGTTATAATTTAACTTTCAATTGTTTCAATTAATTTACTATAACATATTTTTATCATATTTTGCCATATTAAACAACATTATATAACAAATTTAAACATTTCTATTGAAAAGTAAAACTTCACTAAAAAAATACATAATTAAAATATAGAAAAAATATTTTTAAATGAATACTTTGATTAATAAATTTATATTGTTTTTGTAAATGTATTACTTATATTTTTAAATAATTTTACTAAAGTATCTCACTACTGAAAAACAATATTTCTTGAAAATGATAATGCTTCTTCTTTTCCAATTTTAGAACTGATAATCAGGATGTATAATAGACATTGGCCACACTATATAATAAATTATTTGTTTTAATTTGTGTTTTCATTGACATTGAAAATTTACAAACAAATATATAAAAATGTTAAATATATGTATTTTTATGCTACATACTCGTATCATACATATTATACATATCGAGCCAGTATAGACAAAAAGGCTTAAGCTACAATTTTATGAAAAGTGCTTTTGTGTGAAAATTCAATTCTGTCAGTTCTGTCAAAAGGAATTAAGCCATAAGTACCGAATTATTATCGAAAAATAAAATACCAATTTAATGGTCTTCATGCACTTTAAGTTTGTGTTAATGTGACTTAAAAAAACGTTTTTATTCCCTCTTGTAAAATTTATTCTGTGAGAATTAATCCCATTTGCCTAAACACGGCCGGTATGTTAAATTAAAAAATCATGTGAAAATTAGGTGAGATAATTCTTTTATACCTCTCACTGAATTAAAATGTTTCATGCCCTGTTTCTGGATTACAAATTACTGCAATAATTTTTGATTATATCTTTGTTATTTTAATTGTATAAAACAATTAATAAAAAATAAATATATCTAAATAGAATATATATTTTTATGAAAGCTCTCGCATTAAACCGGAACTTTTTTTAGAATAAACAGTCATCAAATAATACGATGATTGTCATTATCTCTCTGAAAAGATATTAAAATATTCTATGTCAATAAAAACATATATATTTAAGGTAGGTGTATAAGTTAATGATTATTTAAATTTTTGAATAAGTTTGAGATGAACATACGTCTGCAGTAATGTTTTGTCTTTTCGCTCCTTTTACATGTTTTTAAAAAGCACTATATGACTGCATTTGTTATATTGCAACATTTTCGAAACTAAAATGGTCACAATTTATGGCACTGGTATTAAAAATGAGTAGATAGTCGCTCTCAAATATATCAATATTCTAATCTTAAAGTCTTATCTGTATAATCTAAAACTAAGCCTAACAATGCTAGTTAACAAATAGTTAATAATACTTTAATTATTATAAGATTCTGTAAAGATAATTTATTTTTAATAATTAGGTGTTCACTATAAATATTAAGAGACAATGGTGTAGTAGATTATTTCATCATAAATATTATGCTAAAATCTCTTTATCTACCCATTTAAAAACCAAGTTACTCTTGTTTAATTACATATTATAGTCAATTTAAAACGTCAAATTATTAATTGAAAAATCACAAATATTTTCAATTTTAAGATGAACATGACAAGTATAAAAAACAATGCATAAAGTTACATAACCAATTCTGAAATATTTTTTTATTGCTATAATTTACGTTTATTGATAATATGATATATGATTCAATACTCTAAGGAGGTTTCCTTAAAGAGATTTAATGGAATTTTTCCTTTTTATTGTTCATCAATCTTTTAGGATAATGATTTTGTTATATTAAATTACAATAAATTCTTATGCGTAGAAAATAAATATATAAAATTGTTAAAATTCACTTGTTCAATTGACTGTACCATTAAGAACATGTGTACTGGAATTTAAATGATTTGGAATGGGTACACTGCCATCTATAAAACACAATAAAATGCTAAATAGCTTTTACTGAAACACGCTAGATGGCAGTAGTGTCTATGCAATCATTTATAATAAAATACACATTTTTTTGCTATAAGTACTCTAAAAACAATTATGGGGCTTCTTAGGTATATATTTCGGCAATATTTACAACATTATGATACAAGTGCCCGACTTTCAAATATTCGCTTGTCACAATAATATTGTATTTAATTTTTGTTTAATTAGTTAGATGCTTGTCGAATGGCTTCGTTTGTTACGTTGATAGAAAATTAACCCGTTAAATGAAAAATAGATTCAGTCACTATTCCAGAGGGCGCGGGTATCGTGACTGGAGGACCCGCGGGGACCCCACGCTCATCAACTCACTGTGGAGGAGCAGACAACCGCTAGGCATAAGAAAACAACTCGGTAAGAAATATTCAATGTTTTTATGATACATGGTACGAATATATTATCAAATGAAATCTAATAATACAGATTTCATTTCTTGTAGAAGTTCGTCCACATTAATGCTTATATGTCAACCCTGTTTAGGCAAAAAAGCTTAACCCTCCGTTTTTTTATAAAGTGCTTTTATTTGTGAATCACAATGTACACAACTAAATACACATTCTATCAAATTAATTAAACCGAAAATATCGAATTATTATCAAAATTCAACTTTGGATTTAAAAAAAAAAACGACATACTAAGTTTATATGGAAAGTAAAAAAAGCATTAAACCTCAATTTTAATGATTTTTCTTTAATAACTTTTTTAGTTACCAGATCAGAAAAATAAAGCACTAATTTATTGGTCTTCATGCACTTCAACTTTGTGTTAATGTGACTTAGAATAAAAATCATGAAAACATGTTTTTTGTGCCTCCTGTGAAATTTGTTTTTTGAGAGTTTATCTCTTTTGACTAAACATGGTCTATATTATGGAAGTATACAATATAATAACTATATTTTCGTTTATATTTGCTCTAGGCCTTAAGTGGCTAAATTATCTAATTATTTTAACCCTACTAATAATATCGTGTAAATGGTAATCTATTTAGTTTTTTACAAGTGATTACATACTATATATATATATATACATATATATTACACATGCTTTTAATTTGGAACTCATACATTTACGAGTATGTTTAATTTCCAGGTAACGCCGAGGTGTACATAGTATTAGCTCTACTGATAGGCTTCGTCACGGTCGTCATCGGCTGTTGGCTGAGCGACAATTGCTGGTCTCCAGAACCTGAGCATGTCGTCACGCTAGCCTGATGGCGCGGCATGCAGGGTTGCACGCACATTTAGAGGGCTTCATCGATCCCCTCTTAACACAATGAGCACGTGCCGAACACATTTAGCTGCGCACAAAAATCACCACGCCGATCTCACTAGCGGTTTCATTTGCAGCTACGGCTAACAAATGTTTAACGACCGCACATTTTACTATATTATAAAACATATTTTTGATTCACGCTAACACTATGTAATTCTTTAAAAATCTTAAATATCACAAAATTTTCTAATTAATGTTGTATATAAAATTAATTTTGAAAGTCTTGACACTCGATTTCACTTAGTTTTTGATGGTTTTAATAACAATTGACATACACGAATAGAGCAAAATTAACTTTTTAAATTTAATAGTTTTTTAAATCACAAATCACAAAATTCATATCAAATTTAATTAACACAGATTATTGATTGCAAACTAAACAAACAATGCTTACACGTTAAGTCACAGAATGGAAAAAAAATCACTTATTCATTACAAGTATTGCATTGAATATACGTACACTAAACTTGATTTAAATAAAATCAGCTGTTTTGTTTTTTATATTCTCAATTAATACCATTAAATCTAAGAATAATATTGATAATTTGTTTAAAATATATAGTATTGACTTAAAATATTCAACTTTTAACCTTTCAAAATTTATAATATTATATTTCGATTAAAAAAATATCAGTTACAACTTATATAATATGTTTATAGTATTTTTTAAGAATCTCAGTAATATATAATATATTTTAATCTCTTGGCCAGTTCATTTTAATTAACGAAATTTAATCCGAGGAGTGAATTTATTGCAATTTAAGTATTTTCTTATAATCTAATACAATATCATATATAATCGTTATAAATCGTGTATTTTTATTAAATCTGAACGTTAAAATCATAGGCGCGGCTCGCGGTGCTCTCGTACTCTTTGAGACTATTTTCACTCGGACTAATGTTTTCATCCACATCCGTCGAGAGGTTAAAATGTCACTACCAACCGATAATGTTACTGAGATTCGATGTATTATATTATATCATGGCATTGTACAAGTAAGAACGATTCCAGGATAAGTTGAGTATTTTTAATTTGATAATGTCTTCTGAAATATCTTAAATCCTTAAGTTTAAATTTTTTTTACGTTTGCAAATTGTATATTAGTGTCATTAAAATTACTATTGGTTTCTTTGATACAAAATTATCGACCTCTTTATTTGATTCTTCTATAGACGTTTTGAGAAATTTATTATACCAGGACCGCATTGAATAAATAACAATAATATTTTATTTGGGGCGTAAAAAAGAGAATTTTTATAGAATAAAATTTGGCTATAATCTGCACTATAGAAGCTGGAAGGCAGCAAGTTCCCTACCCTTGTTCTTAACCACATTGATATGGGAAATATTTTAACATGTCTAATATGAATGAGTTATTCTATTATGTGTCGAGTTTTGTGTCGTGGAATTGTTCTTAATTTATTAATACTTATATATTTAATAGTTTCATATTACTTTTATTGACTAATATCTTATGTTTAATGTTATTTTTTAAACTAAATGGATCGTGATCAGACACTGGTGACAAATAAGTGTAAGTCATGTGTGACGCATAAAAAGCATCCTTGCAAATGCCAGGGCCTAACAAAGACATTAATCTAATTTATCAAATAATAAAATAATCTGATTTTTAGTAAAAAAATAAATAACGGATATGTTTGGTAACATGTATTGTTTGACTAAATATTATAACAAACTAAATAACATCCTCGCTTAGATAATATTTATCACAAATTATAGTAACCTATATAAATTATAACGCTGTATACAATTATTCGAAAATAAATATTAGTGTCGCATAGTTTTTAAAATAGACTATAAAAATAAATTATGATTTCAACAAAACCTTTATGAATTTAATATAACGAAAGACGATTATAAAAAAGTGTTTTGCAATCGTATTATTTATATGTAATTATTTTTTAGGTTAAGAACGCTTCGGTAATATTTAGAATGCATAGCTTATTATTATAAAGGTTGTGTATTGTAATTAAGAAAAGCTATAGGCTTAGACATTAAAACAATTCGAGCTTTCGTTTTTCATGTAAAATGCTATATTTTAAATAAAACTGATGGGATATTATACCATTGATATAATGTATAATAACATTAATAATATAACACTCATTCATTTAAAATCAGTTGACGTTTACTATCGTCAAAATTGTCATTAACATTGGTATTCATAATGATAATTACAGATCATTACTTCTAAATAGTACATAATGGTATTATATATAAATTATATGAAACAGGCTTTTAGACATAACCAATACAATCAATTATCCACATGATAATTCCCATTTATATACGTACTCCATCAATCGATGACTTAAAGTCAAACAACGCTATTAACAAAAGTGCAACTTTCCTGGAGAGCCAAAATGCTTTTTTTTTCTTGGAAATCAACAAAGGAGATGTTTGTTTAAAACCTAATGTTATAATTTGTTGTTTGATAATTTGATTTTTCTTATGATAAGAACGCTAAGCTTATACAGTCTTTTTATATTAAACAAAGGCAACTTTATGTAATTAACGTAAAACTTTCCAGACGACTTAAGAAGAAACTAGAAAAGATTGAAATATCGTTTTTTGACATGTAGCCAAGAACGTAAAATAACATTATCAAAAATTTCAAAAACGCATTTTTTTATATAACGTAGTTTGACTTTCAGCCCTCGAATTTAAATTGTGAATAACGCCGGAAATATATTTTGGTAGTTTATTGAATTTCAAATTGATATTAACCTGAATTTATATTGATTCTTGTGTTATAAGTTTCACGTTTTATTTTAATTGTAAATATTATTTGCAAGCATGCAAACACAAATTGCGAGGGAATGCAATATATTATTTAAAATATGTCGATTAAAGTAGAATATAATATTTTGTTTGCGGTCTTTTTTTACAAAATTCAACACAACATTATTATTTTACGTATATTAAAATTAATCGTGTTTGCATATACTACGTATATTTTTCACAATAAATACTTTGAGTGTAATAAATATATGTGTCACTTAGAATAATAGTGGTGTAACTCCAAATTTACGAAAAATCAGTTTATACCTCAAACACGTTCAAAATATGTGAACACACAAGTTTAATATTGGTTCACCTCCATACATACTACGCATTCCTTACAAAAAAATGTTTTATTCATATACTTTCATATTAATAATCAAAGAATTTAAAATTTTATTCATAATAACAGTGAAGTATTATATTACTATTTTTATTATCTTAAAAACATTTTATAAAACTTCATTTATCTCAAAACATAAAATCTTTCAATATTATATTAAAATTGCTGTGACAATTGAACGAACATCATTTAGTTTTGATTTATATTTTAATAAAATAACTAATAATTTTTGTTGAACTTGTATTGTACAATGTTGATTTGATTTAAGACTATTTTATAATTAATTTATGAACTAACATAAAAGTATCGTGTATCTCAAACTGTGAGATGTCAATACATACTTTTTAATTATTTTTTTATTCGTATCCGTTTCAAAACTCAATATTTGAAATTGTTTTAACATTTTTTACAAGCAATAATTTTCACCAATGTACTGGTAAATTTGTTCATTTTTTCTAAATACAAAAAAAAATAATCACGGCTTTCATCTTATAAGACATGTGCGCTCATCGGCTGACTTATCGAGAGCTAAATTCTTGTGGTAAAAACGTGATGCACGACTACACCACCCTCTAGACTTCGTTGTCTCTAGCTGTTTCTTTATTATTTTATATTTACCTAATATGCTTCTGATAGTTATGAAACATTTGTAGTAATTTTTTTGTCAACGTCAGCATTAATACGAATTCAAAAGCTTGAGCGTTCTTCAACTCAAGTATTTCCAAAGAAGTTAGGTTTTAAGTTACTTTAACGTTTACATCATTAATTCCGAATTTGTTTTCCTTCAGCAGGATTTTAAATTTCTATAAACTCCTCGGAATAAATAATACAGCAATATTCCATTCTTGTAAACTTCTGAATTCAAGGGAAATTTCATTTTTAATCAAAACGTTGATTCCCAAGTGTTTTTTAAGACATATATATTTATGTTTTGTGATTGAGTTAACAATTTATTTATTAAGTTGTAAAAAGCAATTATTATAGTCACATCAAGTTTAGTTGAGATATAAATGTTTTTAACGTTAACATTAAATTTGATGTGACTATATATATATTATACATAAACGCTTTGTCACTAGATATGTGTACCTTAAAAGCGTTAGATAATAACCTTAAATACCTTATATATTATATTTAGTCTTACTAATTAGGTATTTTCGTATCTGGTATATGTACGTAGACTTAATGTATATAGTAATTTATCAATTTACACGAATTCATATTAACGTCGACGTCAAATGTCTCCTTTAAATAAAACAAACTAGCCACCAGCAGACTCTGAATAGACTCTTTATGCCAATAATACTAGCATCGTTGTAATTATCAACTATTTGAATTTTTAATGATATTTAATTAATATGTTATAGTGAGATACTTTATTTTCACGGTTATATCTCATCGAGAGTAAAACAATTGAGAATATATACATTGTTGTCCATTTTTAATTAGGCATTTTATTATTTCATTTACGCGTTGTTTGTACAGTACCAAATATCCGTGTAAATAGAGGGATTACTGTATTTTATTTGTCTATGGATAAAACACTGGGGTGGATATGTATGTGGTGTATGTTTGAGAAAGGTGGCATTGACAATTATTTGTATAATGGTATTCGATAGTATAGTTATTTTATTCGACTTACTATTATATATATACTCGTAATATATAAAAATAATACATTTAAGAATCATAGATTTAACATTTTATACCATTGTCGTCGAACAACGATTTTATAGTGCACATTTTTGTAATAACTACATACGATTTGATTTAAATTCGTTAAGTTATACGAATCACAGTATTGTATTTAAAAGCATATACTGAATAATCTAGTATCTTGTACAATTTTAAAATCAAATATGTCATTTATTTATTTTAAATAAAACTTATTTTTACTTTATTTCCAATCAACTTTTTAATGCTTTATTAATAATTTATTAGTGCAACAGAATATTTCACAATGAAAAAAATCATGTCTACATTTATTAAAAAGTTAATTTATTTACTGACAATGTTTGGTGGAATGTCATAAACTGACTCATAAATATATTTTGAAAATCATTACTAAATTTATTAAGATTTTTTCCACTCCGAAACAAAACATTCAATCTCTACAATGTGAAGACTGTTTTTGACAGATTTCATTATACGAGTAATAATGTTTGTCAATTATTAACTCAACTAATTTAGTTCATATACTGGTTTCAAATGCATATGAAAAG
>JAPMAE010004478.1:507-12665 GCA_036584705.1 Rhyacophila sp. 25_7
GTCTTCCGCGCCGAGGGCAAGTTAAACTTAAAGAATAAATCTGGCCGTAGTTGCGCCCAGGGGAAATAAGAAATATAACTCCGACGAAATGTATCAACTTTCGTTTCAACAAAAGCCCCGGATCGAGCTCCTAATCCAGTATACACGCAAAGCTTCCAGGTACAAGGAGGTGAGCTCTCGCGAAAGCTGCGAAGGCGATAAAACTTTTATGTCTCTTACATATTGCTTCAACTTTTGCGAAAAAGTTTCATCTCGTAACGAAAATAAATAAGACCGATTTAATGTATGATAATTTTCCTCTCGCGAAAGTTTATTCTGCACAGTGTTCAGTATATTTTCACATTTGTGAAGACTGCGGCAACTTGTCAAAGTATCTTAATCAGAATAAATGAGAATAAGAAAAACTTCTGATACTTTTGTAGCTTGCTTTATCCTCAAAGCAAAAACACTGACACAATATATGAAATTTCTTCATATCTTTTATTACGTTTCATTAAATTTTTCATAGTGTAATTTAAAATCTGTATTTAAGTACGTTATAAGCTAACGTAAAATATTTTACACATGATTTCGATTGAGAACATCAAATTAAGTGTTAAAAATTAAAATTATTATTTATTACTGTGGTTCCCAACCTGTCCCCCACAAGAGCAGCTATTAGAAGCTTGCCACGTTATGATAGCTTTCAAAGAAATACAATCAAAAGTTATACATAAGTTATGTACAAAAATGTGGATGTATATTTTTCTATATCTTTTAATGCAAATATTTTTTTATTATATAATTCACGTTAGTATAATAAAAAAACTAGATATCAGGAGTACGTAATATTTAACTCGTCGGGTATTTTTTTTTTAAATATATCTCCAATGTTTTATGTGGTAATTACAATATTAGCTCTCTATCTTCATTTAATTCATTATCAGTTATTGTATTTTTCAATTTATGTATAATATAATATAAAAATGATTTTTATTATACAAAAGATTTTATTATATAATATATAAACATAAACTAAACTTATAAATGTTCAAAAATTCATGAAATTTATATTATTAAATTAAGCTAGATGAACACGTCAATATTTCCTATTTCAATAATAAACTTTCATTTTCGTCTATCATAATATCAAATTACTCGTATTATCCTAAACGTATTAAT
Source organism: Rhyacophila sp. 25_7 (assembly GCA_036584705.1). Classification (NCBI taxonomy): domain Eukaryota; kingdom Metazoa; phylum Arthropoda; class Insecta; order Trichoptera; family Rhyacophilidae; genus Rhyacophila; species Rhyacophila sp. 25_7. The sequence goes on from JAPMAE010004478.1 coordinate 1,669, forward strand.
CAACTCATCAAACATAATATAATAGATAATATCAGTAGTGGCTTAACTATCACATAGCGAAGCTACGCTAATCTTGACCCCATCCAGCCTGATAGAGTGCTTTAAAAATCGTAAACATTCAATATATATAAAACACAATTTCTTTTTATCTTTTAACCATATCAGTTCCCAAATAAAGCATGTGGATCTCCTCAATGTGAAGATTGTTTTGACATTTTTTTTATGAGAATAATTGTCAATAATTATTAGCTCAACTCTTTTGGGTTCGTGTCTTGGCTACGATACAAATAAAAAACATTTTTTTTGCAACCAGCACGGGCCTCGAACTCATGACCCCCGCTTGCCAGGCCTACCCACTATCTACGAGCCTAACGAGGGCAACATTATTAATCTCTAATCCCTCAAATTTTTCTTTTAGAAAATATATAGCGACTGGCCAAGAGTATATTTTTTAACGCTTCTCATTTATTCAAGAGATAAATATAACAACTTTCAAAAGTTCTTTGTTAGTTTTTTAAAGAAGACTCATAATTTCTAACCGCGCCACTGATGAAAAGTGTATTTTCATTATATTTCTAGTCAATTTAAAATAAGCGTTGTTAAATATAAGTTATTTACATAATACTTATAAGAACCATGGAAAAAATACATGTGTTGTCCTGGGTGGTCTCTTTAAACCTACAATTTGTTCTACAAAAACTCCTTATTGAGCATAAAGCAATACATCACTCTTATCTTCATTCATTATTCATATCCATGTGAAGATAATTGACTTATTTATTTTCTATAAACTTTGAGGGTTGAACAATTTAATATACCCATAATCACATAAGCGTTTGAATATTTTTTTTTTTTTAAATGTTAATCTGTGATATAAATAATTAAAGAGATTATATCTACTTTTTAATAAATAAACTTATAAATTTTAATTCTTTCTTACATAAATATATAAATATTATACGGTACAAATATATCCTTCATTAATTATGGTTGAGATTGAGAAAAGTACTCCCTCTACAGTATAAAGACTTTCTTAAAGCTTAAAGTATTATTTTAGGAGTAATAGTTGTCAATTACTGTATCAATCATTCCATCATTCATGGGCCGGTTATAAATATAAATAAATTAAAAAATATCGGAGAAAATGTTGTGATTAGCTATGGCATCAAACACGCTACCCTCAGATTTACAAGACAACTCGTATACTGGAGCTATCGACGGTAATACTTTTAGTAATATTTTGAATAATTTCACATTCACTTATTCTATATTAAATATAAAATCTAATTGTTGAATAATTTCTAAGATACGTGAGCCGCATTCGATTTGAAAAGCTTTTATGTAGAGTCCCAAACTTTCAAACAATTCATGCTTTATTTAAAAAAGTTATTCATACATATCACTTACTCAAAATAGGCTATAATATTGTAAATATTATAGTAAAAATGAAAATAGCTAGTTTAAATAATAATTTAAATCCTGAATCATTATTAAACTATCCATAAGACCTGGCTAAGGCAATTATTTGTACATTTCTACACTAAAATATTATCCAGTTCAATCAAATAATGCCAATAGAATGGGCGCATTTTTGTTAGAAAATTGTTAGCATGCGAGCAAATAAATCGTATTAGTTGAAAAAATCAAGATTTTTACGGTTTAAAAGTATGTAATAGCAATGAGTAGCTGTGAAAATTATTCATATTTGTTTCCGAAACCCTCATTTATTAGCAAGATTCTTGTAATCAATTAAGTATTATTATTTATTTTATATGTATATATAACATTCTTCATAGAATACTATATTTGTATAAGTTAGCAGCAAACATACGAGTACGTTGCTACTATGAATGAAAATATATCTTCGAATACACAATTATTTTCAACCAAGTCCGACACAAAAATTCCTATCTTGATAGAACAAAAAAATAAGTCTGTCCACCAGAATATGTTACGCATACCCAAAAGTATTTTCTCTCATTCTCGTATATTATTCTTGTTTACGTATACGAAAAATTAGTTCATTTATAGGTCACTAAACGTTATCTTTCTGATGATATCGCTTAGATATATATTTTCATGTCATATAAAGTATGACAAGAATGTTGTTATCCAGCTACTGATAAAGTTTTTATTTTTCTTCTAACATTCTTAGAAAATCTGCTTTTGTTTGTTTACTACAGTAGTAAATTTAATTCATCATCATTAACTGAAGTAAATCGAATATTATAATAATTTTGTGACCCATACTTTGGACGCTTGACGATAGTTGCAAAGTATAATATTTAAACATACACTGATACCAATCAAGTATAAATAATTATGTACTCGTACTAATGCCGCAAATAAATTGACTATAAAAAGAGAATAAATTTAAATGTGCAATTTCATTAAAACTTGTGTCATGATTCGTCTGGAGGATCACTGCAGGAACTCTATATTGATGTAAAACTCGAGAAACTTTTAGATTATATTATATCTAGATATCTTATAGACAAATGTTTAAAATACATATAGGGCAAGGGTGGCCAACCTATAGCGCATTGAATGATTACAAATTGCGCATTGCACCCTTGTGTCTACAATATTACTATAGAATTATTATTAACTCCAATATTGAACGTAAGTAGAAAAAGTGTTTGAGGTCTATGGCGCATCTGGCGTATGTGAAAAAAATGGCGCATGGTATGTACAAGATTGGCCCCCCTGATCTAAGGAAAAGTTTTTCCAGAAAATGTTTGTGACGTATTTCACACTTCTATAAATCAAGAGGTAACATAAAGAAAGTTTGATTTATTAATTTAATAAATACATACAGCACATGAGATACAAAATATTGACTATGTTTTGTTTGTAGTATGGGTTTGAATATTATTTAATTGTAGAATTTGCGTCGTATTATATTCATACAAATGATTTTTAACTAAATTATCAATGATAATGTAAAATAATGATTGTTGTATTACATATTAATTTGAAACTTTTGTCGCAAAGCTGTATTCTAGTATGTGATAAAATTGCACAAGTTTGATAATAGTTTGAGCAGCGTAATATTCTATATTATGCACGATCGTGTATTATTATTATTTTCAATAAATATTCCCTTCAATATTATTAATTAAAGTTTGATATCCATTATAAAAACGGTATGTTATAAATCCACTTTTTAAATAAATTGTTTATTTATTTCCAGATAGTTGGCTACGAGAGCGCAGAATGTCGGGAGAGGGTGCGCAGCGCTTGGCGCTTGCGCTGGTGCTTGTGTCGCTACTGGCGCCACTTGTCACTGCCGGTAAGTTTATTAACTAATTTATAAACGTATACTTTGCTTTTGTATATGCAATACATATTAAACCAAATATTAGTAGTTAATCATTAAATACTTTGAAACATTAACCGATTAAGTGCCAGAAACCAGTTAACTCGCACAATATAAAACGTAGTTTGCTAAGCAAATTTGAATATTTTCGATGATTTTAAATATAAAAACATAGAGATATGATCATAATATAATCATTAAAAACAATATTGTGACAAAGAAACATCCAATAAATTTTTAAAAGATATAGTATACGGTTCTATTTTTGCTTGAAAATTCACCGCTTGTCGGGTTGTGACATTTGGCTGGCATATTAAAGGTTAAGTAGATATAACATTTATAAATATATATATATGTCATTAGCAATGGTGTTGTGACTGCAATATTTTTTTCATATTTAATTCATAGAACATATAATGCAGTGTGAATGTATTTGAAATTATTTAAGTCCATTAATAACTCGTAACGAAACCTATACATCATGTACCTTCCGTCACCACATGTATAGTGTTGGATGATCTATACGCCGCCTTTTTGCATTTAATAAAGCGGCCAATTTTAATTGATGATAAATATTAATATTTTCCGTGTATAATTCAACTTGTATTTTTTGTTAATTCATAATTTGAAAGAAAATTAATGTTTTTAAGTTTATTTAAGGCTATTCATGAAGCTATTACGTATAATTATTTTAGTTAGTTGAACCAAAGTAATAACAATTTACACGTTATCATGCGTTTGCAATGTATTCGCATTATCATACCAAGGGTCATCACGTAGGCTTTTAGTGATGCATCCATCGGTGTGATGATGGACGCGTGACCAAGAGGCACCAGGGCCGAAAGAAGGCGGACGAAGGCCCACGGGGTCGCGAGGCCAATAATAAATAAAAATTTACTCATTTTTTCTTCCATATTTTATGTGCGTCTCAAGTTCTCGAGACGGATTGGTTGCGTAACTATTACAAAATTACATATATGGACAAATTATACACGCGTAGTGAAAAAAATTCTCGCACAGCTTGTAAATACGCCAGTCATCAACCATCGGGTCTACGATATCTATTGTCATTTTCCAGTAGAAAAAAAAATGGGCTTAAAAATATGTTTTCCGTTTAATTTTCTTTAATTAATATAACTTTGTTTTCAATTTAAAATTTCTTTGGAAAAATGAAAAAAATCTAAATATAGTCATTACTTTGTAAGCTTTCGATAAGGTTATTTTTATATTTTTTAAAGTAAACTTAATCACATGTAAACAGGAAACCCATAAAGCCTTATAGTCTAATATGAGTATTATAGTCGATATATTTATATATAAGACCGATATACCGAAGAAATAACAAGTGGAGAACGAGTACGTAGTAATGGTGTATTAGAACCTCACCATCTTTGTCTGTTCTTTGCATAACAGAGAGATCGAAACGCAGGAATAGGTCTTTTACCTCAGACCATAGTTAATCCGTTTAGATTGTCGACTTTGTTATTAGGTTACAGCGGGCTACTTACAGCTTCGGTAGATGAACAGCATAGATGCTGGTAAGGGGTCATCCATAAACTACGTAACACTCTTAAGGAAGAGGGAAGGGTGACCGCCAACGTCTACATGGCGTTACGTGGAGGGTGGGTGGGTTAATTTTTATTGTTACGTAACACTTTTCCCTCTTAAAAAGTGGATAGGAAGAGATTGTAACTTGCATTCCTATTTAACCTTTTCTGTGCCAGATATAATGCCACTACCCGGTAAGGTGTGAATTTTTAAGCAATAAGAAAGATAACCTAAGCATTTATTCTAAAAATATATTGAATGTTTCTTAATTATGACTTTGTTATTAATGACTATATTATAATCATACCTCAGCACGTTTATATTTAAAATCATCCAAAATATCAAAAATTGTCTAGCAAACTACGTTTTAAGTTGTGCGAGTTAACGCGCTTCTGGTACTTAATGGGTTAATGTGGAAAGTTACGTAACTTTTGATGGGAGGGAGGGGGGGTCAAGCTGAATGTCTACATGGTGTTACATTGAGGGGGAGAGACAAAGAAAAAAAAATACTACTCGTAGTATATGAGCCAAGCTTCCTTTTGTGAAAATAAAATAATCTATATTGTCTCGTAGTCGCTTTCATTTATTTGACACTTTACTTCGCGCTCTTTGCTCCCGCCATCTTCGATTGGGGTTGTCAGCGTAAAAATGTTTTTTCGAATAAATAATAAAATATTTATTTATTTCGCTTTATAAATGTCATTTTCTATTATATTGTTTCTGATTCAATTAAGAAGTGTCAATATTAATAGCGTATTTGACGAAAGCTTTGATTTGTTTTATAGACCTCTTTTAAATAAAATAGTAAGTATTTTTTTTAAATATACCATTTCAAGGAAAACAAATATAAAAAATGTGAAATGTTTTAACGTTTATAAAAAAGACAGTTAATAAATTCCGTATATTGTTAAACATATTAATAATTATGTTTCATTTCGTTGGCAATCTCTGCAATGTAGCCATAAGCTTTTTTTCTTATAATAATTGTTGTGAATGATACATATTGGTATTCTACCGACTTGCTAGTAAGTAACTACAGACATAAAGTACCTACGCATTTGTACCGGTAACAAGATACCAGCGTACGAACAAGGAAGGAATCTCTCGTCGTCCATATGCCGGTAATAACAGTTATTCTGAAGCAAAATCACTGCCATTTACATGCGTGAGCTCAAATCACAAACCGATAATCACCGTATTGGTAATGAGCAAGGCCAAAATGTTACAGATTTGATCAATAAATATCCAGCAACACTTACATAACTAGATTCCTCTAAAATAATATGCTTGATGAAAATTATACCGACATACTCATACATCAGTCTTAAGAATACTATCTTAATATTATTTAAAAATTTTACAAGCAATATCTTTTATGTTGACTTTTTTATAGTCTTCTATCAAATAAAATAATAATAACCACATAAGTAGTACATAATTGAATTGTATAGATTTATAATATCGTATTATATAGATATATTCAAGCTAATAATTTTGTAACATCAAAATTAGAAAGCTAGATGTATTTCTTAGAAAACGTTCGACATAAGGTTTAGTATTAATTGACTTTCCACAAAGAATTAAAAAACTATAAAATATATTAACATTCTCTATAAATCGACTACTGTGTGAAAGTTTTTTCTGCATTTCTTGACGTTGTTTTGAATATCCAATGGTATATGACATTTTTGAGTACATTTATGTTTGAGATATTCATAAACTTTCATTCAAATGTGTGCAAAGCTTTCACATAATCACAGATAATAATATATAATTAATATTATCTACTCTAATACAAAATTACACATAGTTATATATACTTTTTGCAGAAAATAGGCATTTAAAAATCTGGCCATTTTCGTTATATTACAATATTTTCAAAAAACATTATTCTGTTATTTCATTTTGTGAAAAATATGTGTCAAACCGTTTCATTACATGTTTCAATTTGACTTTTTAAACAATACAACTTTCTCAATAGCTAATCTACCTTCGTTACAAGCATATTATAATTAATGTCTCACCTAGCACTCACTGCTTTTACTTCGCTAGCAATCGCTGAAACTTCATCAAACGCTAGGATACAGCTTTTCGCTATGATAGTTTGTTTTTAGACAGACAATATTATATCTTTATCTGCACATATTTGGTACTAAACGATATCAATCATATAACGTATCACAGTATTAGTAGCAGCTACTGCTTTAAGTAAAATGTATATATATCGACCGTGCTGAGTCAAAACAGATTAACCCTCACAAAAAAAAATTTACATGAAGCACTAAAACGTTTTTAATGATCTTTAGTCAAAATCACATTAATACAAACCGTGGCGTTCATGAATACCAAATAATTTGGTTTTTTTTATTTTCCTTATCTGATAATTTAAAAAAATATTAGAGGAAAAACAGTAAAATCGAAGGTTAATGCTTTTTTACTTTCCACACAAACTTAATAGGTCGTTCTTTTTTTCAAAATCTAAAGGGGAATTTCGATAATAATTCCGCATTTTCGGCTTAATTCCTTTTGACAGAACGTGTAATTTAGTAGTGTATATTGGTATTCATTTATCTGTGCAGTTTCGTGTGTGGTCATCTATATGCAGTTTTAATTTGTTTTAGTTTTGTGCTTGCCTGTACTTCTTAACACGCACACATGCATACTGTGCATGTATAACTAACAAGTACATATACCGAACCGCACAGATAAATGAATGCCACTATACATTGTAATTCTCGAATAAAATCAATTTTCAATATTGAAGGTTATGCCCTTTTGTCTAAACAGAGTCGATATGTTTATGAACAGTATATTAAATATAATCAATTGTCATCTCATATCATTTAGTCATAAATTTGCAAATAATATAACCCTTTCCAAATTACATATGTGAGTATATTATTATATATTCGACTGCAACTGAAACTGATGCATGGTACCAGGGGCGGTCATCTGTCGTCCGGCACCTGCTAGCAGCGGTCAACTGTTGATGCGTGTATGTTGCACCAAGTTTTATTACACTGAACCATTTATGGAGTATTTTACTGCGATCGTAAATCGATTCGTTGGCGGCTTGATCCGTAAGAGATTATAAATGATCGACGCCTTCACAACAAGAATTAATAATCTCACCAGATGAAAGATTGCATGGTATTATTATGTTCAGAAACATGAATAGAATACGCACGTGTCAATTTTTTTATCAATATTATTCGTGATATATCATTTATCAGCTATTAATTAACTATACAGCTATTTAAATATCAAAAGACTTCAGTTTTCATGAAACGTTTTTTCATCAGCTATCACTCTTACTATGTCATATACTTTATAATGAAACAATAATTTTATTCAATATCTAATGTACGCCAAATAAGATTTTGTGAAACGTTTCCTTTGACACGATACTTTGAATGATATTCTTAATTCATTGCAACATATTATACTAATTAAGGCGTGTATTTTCAAAGTTAATTCATTCTACTTCAACAAATTTGGGGCAAATGCCAAAAAACTGTTTACGGTGTTGATATTACATATTTTTAGTTATGTAGATTTTTAGTGTAAAATGCAATTTCAAATGTAGATAACAAAAGAATATGTAATATCAACACCGTAAACGGTTTATCGGCAATTGCCAAAAATTTGTCGAAGTTGGAATAAGTTCACATTATAAATACACACTTCAATTATTGGTTTTATTTTTATACGAGTATTAAAAATTGAGTTAAAATGAGAATATGTAATAAAACTGTGTTATTGTTTCAATAAATATAATACTTCAATTATTTGAAAATATCGCTTTTCAATTGTTTTCTGATTTACTAAAACATTGGAACGGTTTCTGTATGCTCCAGAAAATAATACTTGTACCTTCATTGCAGTTGTTTGCTCACGTGCTGTGAAACATGTCGATGACTATAATGTACTGTCGAGGTATACCAATGCACGCCTATGTTTAGACAAGGCATTATGCATGTGGAAAATGACGAACCGGTCAACTGTGGTTAAAAAAAAACGATGAGGTTGGTCACATTGCGCAACAAGTGCAAGCTTGGCGGTCATAAAGATGAGCAGTGCAACCAACCTAACCGCAGAGTTCGAGTACCATTGATTTAAAAAATCAAATAAACAATTTAACTGGAATATTGTAGAGAAAATTCATTTACAACTATTATTTAAGAATTCTATGAAAACTCGTGATTCGAGCGTTTATAAAATTTAAAAAATAATTCTATCAAAATCATAAATTATTTTATTAACCCGTCCAGTGTATGGACGCGCTTATGCATCCAATCAAAATTCGTTTTGATAAAGTATAGAATCACATGCACGTCAAGGATCGAGCAATAAAATATTTGTATATATTATTTATGCATAAAATTATACAACAATAGTATTGCATACTTTTATAAACATTAAAGCTGGATTCATGAAAAAACATTCCCCCAATTGTGCAACCGTAATTAAAAACTCACCCTGGACAGGTTAATAAGAATACTTGGACCAATTAAAGAAAACTATTGATTTTGCATCCGTACTAATTAATGCTGAGCTCCGCAAACAATTTTACCCCAACATAGTAAATGTCTTGAGGGCAATGAGGCTCAGATGGGCGTGTCATATTATAATGTGCGATGAATCAAGAACTCTCAAGAAAGTATCTAAAGGAACTCAACTAGGCACTAAACTCGTAGGTCATCCTATAATAAGATAAGCCTAAAGATGCGAAAATGTTGAGTGAGAATGACTGGAGAGAGAGAGAGAGGTAAAGACAGAGAAATTGTGCAGTCGGCTATGAATCTTAATGTATCGTAGCGCCAATTTGTATTTGTATTGTACAATAGATTAAATTTTTTAATCATTTTCCTACTAATTAATAGTTAAACTACAAATCTTTTGCAAATGATAATATTTGCATATTAACGTGTTCATGAGTATAGACGCGCATATGCGTCCGATCAAAATTTGCTTTGAAGAAGTATATACGTATATGTACGTGAAGGATCAAGTAATGAAATACTCGTATATATCATTTATACATCAAATAAACATTATACAACAATAGTTTTGCATACGTTTAATAATATTCAAAATTTAAAGCTAGATTAATGAAAAACTTTCACCAAATTGTGCAACCGTGATTAAAAAACTCACTCCTAGAGAGGTTTATTGCATTTTTAGTGTTTATAATTTTGCCGTGCCCACAGACAGTAACCGTATATGTATTTTGTAACGTCAACAAATAGTGCGGATCAAAATCACCCCGTGAAAGTTGATAAACTACTTTTTTTATGGTATACCATCGCTAATATGCATGGGCGATGCACTCGCGGTGTCGTTATACTGGAAAAAATAGAAATATCTCGTTTAATGGCAGAGCTCTGCCTTAAGCAGTATGTGCGCATCTTCAAAGTTAAAAATAAGACCAATGCATCTTTGTTACCACGCCGCGGGCTCCTTGACTCAACTGATATAAAGGTAAATCGAATTAGCGTCACTCAACATTTCACGGTGTTTAAACTCAAATTTACATACGACTCTGATGCAATATCTCATATCTAATGTCTAAAATATACGATATTTAAGTACTTCAAAGCATTTTCTCTTTAAATAATGACGTTTTTATTGTTTTAGATTGAGATGTAATGCATTCAATGGAATCTAAAATAATATAATATACTCGTATATTTTGAAGCCAGAGTATCTTCACATCGAATATTTTTTTTGATATTTTATTTATTTAAATAGCGTGATAGTCCAGCGTATTTAAATTCGAAATAAATTAGTGTGTATTGAAAGAACCTCCACTTACCCGCCAGTACTTGCAACCGAGATTGTGCGCGGTCGCCTTCTTGACTCTTAAACCCGATAAAAAAAACTAATAGCCACCCTCTAATTAGGATCATTTTATAATTGGGCCACCATGTTATAATATAAAAGTATTTTATATAGTTATATTAAATGCCAACTCAAAAACTTAAATATATAGTAGTTTGAGTATTGTTACAACATACGATATATATATTATTTATTTACTGTCAATCCTTGGTGGAAAACTATTACACACATATATATAAATTATTAAATGATTGTATAGTTATGTTTGTAAAATATATTAAGAGAAGAC